>BLSH010053145.1:662126-676099 GCA_018402905.1 Glandirana rugosa | reverse complement strand
TTCTAATCCTCAGGACTTTGGTGAACGACGTCATGACGTCCAAACAAACCCCAGTCAGAGTTCGGACAACTTCCGGCCAGCCTTAGGGAGGCTTCACCTCACTTTGGTCAGGTTTACTTCCTAATGTGCCTGTGAGACAGGAAGTAAAGGGAAATCCTTGCAACCTCTTTTCCTTTTTGTTTTTTTGTTTTTTACCTCCTTGATCCTTAATGAAATGTACTAATCACATGTGTTTCTGTCTATCCAGGCCTTCACTGTATGTCGGGAAACATGCCAGTGGATTCTATGCCTCCACCTCATTGATCCATGAGGGAGTCTCTGTTGTGGTGAGAATATGAACTAAAAGCACTAACAAACAAGGTGGATTCCCCCACAGCTATCAGAATACACTAATCACAGCTGCGGATCGAGAAAAGCTTTCAAGCATTTCCCTTCAACAGGCTTGAGACTGACCCCAAACAAACCTGCAGTACTGCAGCAAGTGGTTTCAGGACTCCTAATCTTCATGCTTGTTCCAGATCAGTGACTCAATGTATTGAAGAGAAGGGAACCCGTGGACCAGCTAGACATCTAGTATGTTCAGAAGGCCAGAGAGAAACAGAGGCGTTCCATTGCTAACCTCTTGCTAGAATGCTAGTTGAGTTGCTTTCTTTTGCTTTTGCTTTGATCCCAGTTACTAACCTACAACAAGCATGCAGATGAGAAATTTCCTGATCTGCTTACTTGCTCCAAAGAAGTGCCTCAAAAGTTTGGAGCATTTGGATTGCCATGACTGCCACACAATTAGCATTTAATTGAAAATTATTGAAAACAGCAATGGCAGCTCCCTCAAGTAACATAAATGATAATGACAATAATAGGGTGTAGCACTGCTATTAATTAACCAATACATTTAGGTGCTCAAACAATAATAAATAGAATTCCACAGAACCAGTAAAAAATCAATCTGTGACCATTTCCATATAAATCCACATATCCTGTATAGTCCTTAGTAAATCAGACCATATAGACAAAATATATACAAATCTCCAATGAGTATCTTCACATAATATACTTGAAATCTTCCATGATAATGTATCCCACAGCGTGTGAATTAAATGATAAATTATATCACCACGTGCTCCCTCCAAGCTCCTAGAACTCTCACCTCCACTTTGGGGTCATACAGCTTGTAGTAACAAACTCTCCAAGCTCCTAATTCCTACCTCAGGAACCACTTCCACCTCCATCCACTAGGGTCTCACTTCGTACCCAGATAAATGCGGCTCCTTTAAGATTCCTTAGGTTTCCATTGCGGCCAAATAGGTGATGCTCGCAATATGACAAGCATAAATTAAGGGCTCTCATTGAGGTTTATTTACTAAAGGACAATAATCTTTGCACTGCAAGTGCACTCGCAGGTGTACCCACAAATTCAGTTGCGCTAGATCTGAGGGAAAGCTCTGAAGTAAGCTCTGATGAGCTCTGATTTTCAGCATCCATTCATGTGCAAGCAAAAATACAGTTTTTTTATTTTCTTTGCATGTTCCCCTCATATCTAGAGCAACTGCATTTTCAGTGCACTTGCAGTGCACAGACTATTTGCCTTTAGTAAATTAACCCCATAGTGTAGTAAGACTTAAAACCAGCATACTTATTAAAAGTATTGCACTCAGAATAAAAACCATCAAAAACACATTTGATACCTTTCAATAGCTAAATACTGGACTTCCTTACACATCACTTTCTGCGCTGTCTCCACTCACGCCCTACGCATTATGTCACGGTCACAAGACTTCATCAGGGGGAAGCTCTAATCTCTCTATGCAAGCTTCCTTTAGCCATGCTTACAGTAAGATATTTGCTAATTACAGAATATGAGAGTAATGCAATATTTTCTAAGTTTGGGCCTCTCTTATGTTACATGGTCTAGCCACGTGGAATCACCTTGGCCCGGATAGAGGGTCCCACTACCCAGGATGTCACACTGAAGGAGTCAACTGAATTTGATGTGACACCCAGCACAGATGTCAAATACCCACATGGTGGTGTGGTGTCTGCCAGCCAGTGGCTGCTGATAGGTAAGAGGGTGGGACAGTCCAATCATTATTCAATTTGTTAATTTGTCCAATCTTTGTCCATTATCCAATCATTGTTATATGGTTGAATTTTGAAATGTTTGTCTGGTCATGAACTTTTGAAAGGTTGTTTCAGATATGTACATCTCTAATTTCCTGCACACTGTACCAGCAGCAGTCCTTCTTCAATTTTTCTTAGTACAAGACTCATTATAGGGAAAAATCTAAATGTGATGTATTCTTTTTTATAAACATGTAATGTAAATTATCTATTGAACCTGTCAGTAGATTATTTAATTTTCAACCTACTTCAACAGGGTGACATCATAGTTTGTTCTACAGGGAAATTGCTCAGTATCTTTGTCTGTGGAAAAGGTATCCTTATAAGAACATGAAACAAATTAAAGACCAAGTCCACCTAACATTTTTTAAAGCAGAACTACACTGCAGCTGAGCATCACAGACCAATAACACTGTTTAATAAATTTTTAATATTCAAAGCAAACTCGCCAAGTCTATGTCACCTTGCTTTATTTTGCCAAGAAATCACACCCCCTAGCATTTCTGGCCATGGCATCTTGCATAAGGGCAGATGATTTGTGTAGCATTGACTTTCCGAAACTCATCTGCCCTTAGCACAGGCATCCGGGCAGGAGAGTGTGCTTAGCTGAGAACACCCCTCCTCCCCGCCTGAAGACTCCTGGGTTGTATGACATCATTTGCCTAGGCATGGAAAACGGGAAGTAACTGAAGAAATGTAAAAATAAAAAAAAAGTTTAAAACAAGTAAATAAGATATATTTTCCTATCTATTTGCTAATGCTAGAAGCATGAGGATTAAAGATAGTCGATGTTCCTTGAAAGAGTGCAGTTCAACTTTAAGCAGTTACAGCGACAGATTTTTTTCCTTTGAAAAAAGGTTAAAAACTTATGAATAAAATCTGATCATTTTAAGCAAACCTGGCAGTGTTCAAGTTTATTCTAACCCCTGTAAGTGTTACTTTTGTAGGACGGCTTGGTCTGCACGTAAATGTGAAGAAAAAAAATAATATAATGATATTAAAAATAAATTAATGTACTCAATACAATCCTTACACGTGTTAACACCATACAGTTACCAGAATGCAATACATTTCTTTATATTGACCCTTTAGCCCCAGTTCACATATGTGCGATGGGGGAACCCTGCAAATCCACTGGGGGTTCCCACATCGCACCCGACTCGCACGGCAATTCACACTGCCATATTCGAATTGAGGGGAATGTCAATACAATGTTAATGACACCCCCTTTTCAGCTCGCATATCGCAGTGCGAACTTACAGTTCGAACATGAATTGGATCGCATGGGTGTGAACACCCATGTGATCCGATTCTGGTGCTGACGCAAAAAAAGGGTGTGTTTTGTCTGATTATAATGCGATTTCAGCCATACTATCTGTATGGCTGAAATCGCATCACACGGACATCGCATGTGATTTGCAGTGCGGTGTGAATCACATGCGATATCGCACAGAGCACTGGTGTGAACCGGGGCTCAAAGTGTATGTAACAGCAAAACTTTTATTCGTTTTGGATAGAGTGAAGAAAAGTTAGATTATCAGTCACATTTTTTTTGCTGTATGTGTCTCAGTTGAGGAGATTCGCTCCTCTATTATATTAATGTCCACTGTCACCAGGACAGAAAGTAAGGGAAAAATAGAGCATTTTAGAGTTGCCATCAGAAGGGAAAACCTTGCTATAGGGCTACTGTTTCAGGAACAACCGTCTAGGAGCGGAATTCCCCTCCTTGGGATATTTTTCTGTCACTTCCTATTGTCTCTCTGGAACAAGAAACAAAGGGAAATCTCCACAATGGTAAAAAAACTGAACATTTTGGCACTTAAACGTGGTTGTAAAGTTAGTGATGACAATTACTGGCAGCCTGTTATAACAAGCTATACTACACAGTGTCTGTGTTTTTTAAAAATGATGCAGCTAACTACCGCTGTGCGGTCACATGACACTCTGCCGCTCTCCTACCCCGATCTGAGGACTACAGCGGGAGGGGCTGAGATTTCCCTCGGACGTCGGCCAGGAGGTCACGTGACTGCACAGCGGTGCTGAGAAATAAGGTATTGTCATCATTAACCTCACTGTCAAGTAATTGTCATCACTAACCTTACAGCCACATGGAATAGTGGCAGGAGGGGAGGGGTGGGTTTGGAGGTTGGTTCACAGACTAGAAACTGACGGGGAGGGGGGAGACTCTGAACACAGCAGGATGACAGAGGCAGGTAAACTGACCACGGTAAAATGGATCAGGAACCATGATTACTGTGATCAGTTCACATAGGAGATACAGGAGTAGGCAGAATCAACCAGGTATTTTACAGCATAGAAAGGGACAAATGACACTGCACAAGCACTATGCTGTTTAACATGCTTTAAAAGGACAGAATTTTTTTTGTATTTTTTTTTAGGGTTACAACCGCTTTAAGTCATTTTGAATGAGGTTCTTTCACATTTTGTTCCTTAATCTCTTGTCTCTCTCCCAATACCATCATATGCATCTACAGAATAATGTTGATATGTTTTTTCCCCAGGTCACCACGAGGTGCCGCATGTGGTACATACCACAATGCTGCGGGCTTTTCCAGAGACTTTGCAGAGGGACACAGAGTCCGTTATCCGAGGCCCGGCTCCAAGGACTTTGTTTGATGATGTAAGATTTTTGCTGAAACACATAATTGTATTGAGTGGCTTACCTGCAAGTATTTCTAAGTGCTGAAATAGAGACTTTAATATTTGCCAATAGTAATTCTTAGAAGGTGAATGTAAAGCCAAAACTATTTTAAGTTTGGAAAGAATGTGTAAGGGTTAAGACCTCTTTTTAGGTTTAGAACTTTAACACTCCACCATCCTTAGGTTGTAGGAAGAGGCCGAATAGAGAAAAAGAATGCACAACACGTTGGAAGACTAATGTCGTAGAACATTCAGTTGGGCAGAGTGTCTAAGTTTCAGACATTTTCTCCTATATCTATAAACTCTAGAGCAGAGGTCTCCAAATTTTCTAAATAAAGGGCCAGTTTACTGTACTTCAGACTTTGGGGGGGGGGGGGGGGGGCAGACTGTGGCCAGTGGTAATAGAAAATGTTGTTGGTTTGAGTGGAGTAGTAGTACCCTATTGTTGGTATCAGTGGCAGGAATAGTACCCTGTTGTTTGGTACCAGTGGGAATAATAGTGCCCCATTGTTGACATCATTGGGTGGAATAGCGCCCCATCATTGGTCTCAGTGGGAGGAATGGTACTCCACCACTGGTGTCAGTGGGGGGATTGCTGCCCCATCATTGGTGACAGTTGAGGATGGAATAGTGCCCCAAGGGCCAGATAGCAGCAAGCAAAGGGCCACATTCAGCCCCTGGGCCGCAGTTTGGAGACCACTGCTGTAGAGGAAAGAAACATGTACTGCCCAAAGAAACCAAATTTCAACTCTTACTTGTGTAAGTCAGGTTAGAAAATGAACATTTTAGTCTTTTACTGCCTTTCTTGACAGCTGAATTTTCTGTAAATGGACTGTCACATCCCTAATGTCCATGCCTATCCACTGCAGTTTATGACCCCACAGAACCAAGGTGGGGTTCCCCAGGGTGAAGCTGAAGGGCGGTTGAAGATGGAGAGCAACAAAGAAGAAGCTGGAATTGTGCTACCTGACTCGTCAATCACGAATCTGCTTATCATGGGAATAGTGACACTTCTTCTGGGAGGATGGGTGCTCTTTGGCCTTACGTACCCAAAGGTGGGTGTTGTATGAATCTATTTAAAAGTGGAAGTTTTGCTCATTGGTTGGCCCAGCCATTATTATTTAAAATCCTTATTTTTATCTGAATCAGATGCAGGAGCAGCAGCGTCTGCAGCAACAACAATTACAACAGCAACTGGAAGAGAAGCTACTGCGTCTCCAACAGCAGCAGAACATGACCGCTGAGGGTTCTGCGTCCCTGTCAGCTGAAGAGACCACGGTGTTGTCTGGAGAGCAGAGGACTGGCAGCGGTAAAAGACAGAGTGGAGATGTGGAACAGAGCCAAGCCAACGGAGCAAAACGTCTGAGCACAGATGATGGGGAGGTGGAAGGTGAGGGAGGGAGAAGGTCCCCAGTCATGGACCAGTTTTGAACAAACATATTTTTTTTTTTTAATGTCCATTTAACTTGATAGTTTATATAGACAGCGTAACTAAGCATAAAATCCATGTGTATGAATGGGTTGAAACAAACAAATTCATATAATTCTTGGAGAAAGCCGTGGAGGCATTATCTGAAATGATTTGTGTCACCACTCCTCCATAAGGAAGGCTTTGCTGCCTTGCAGCTTGAACCCCTAAGTTCAATATATGTATTCAATATGGACCTATAGGAGGGACAACAGATTGCAGGGAAGGGGAGGTAATTAGGTGACCTAAAGGAAGAAGAATGGATGGGAGGGACTTATGTGGACCTATAGTAGGGTAGCAGACACATCATCTGTCATTTGGGGAGAACCTAGGAATAATGGTGGAGAGAGATATCACCACTGGAGACCCAAGAGAAATTGAATTTCTAGCACCTGATTTAGCTTGCTGCAAGCTGTGAAATTTGGCTGTGTTTAAAGTAGTTTAAAGAGAACCTGTCTCTTTGATCATTCAGGGCAGTAATAGTCCACAACCACAGATGCTTACCTTCCCTTCAATATCCCACCAACCTGTTCTCCTGCGGGAGGGCTTAGTCTAATTCACATGTAAACAACATGATAGTTGATGTCAGCGCTTATACCAGCTTAATGGCCTTCTACCCTTCCCTAGATGACACTGTTTGATCCTAGTTCATGCTCTGTATTCCAGGAGGAAGGGGAGAAGGTCACATGCTTACTCTATAGCGAAAAATACTGGATAACTTTTTCATTTGCACAAAAATGTCCTTTTCAGTGTGTTATTTAACTTCTACAATATAATTTCTCTGATACTAAACTTTCTTCCCGCAGGTCGAGATGAGGAAGACATACAAGTGGGGAAAATCTCCTTTTCTCCCAAGGAAGTTTTGGGTCATGGAGCAGGAGGAACGTTTGTGTTCAAGTAAATGGCCCACCCACCTGAATTATGAGTGTCTATCAATCTGGTATTCTTCGTAATATGGGTTTCCTTGGTGTTTAGGGGCAGATTTGATGACCGCGCTGTAGCAGTAAAGAGAATTCTGCCAGAAAGTTTTATGCTGGCTGATCGAGAGGTTCAACTGCTGCGAGAATCTGATGAACATCCGAACGTCATCCGCTATCACTGCACAGAGAGCGACAAGCTTTTCTATTATATCGCCTTAGAGTTGTGTGCAGCCACTTTGCAAGAGGTGAGAGCCAATATGTATGAATGACAAGATGGGGTACGGTGACACCACTGAGAAGAGGTGATGAGGATGGACTGGGAAGTGTCTAGCCTCATTTTGAATAAGGCAGTTGGATTCAGCCTAATGTCACCATAATTTATCATAGTTTTAGAAATAAAATATGCAGACAACAAACAATAAGATCTTTGATGTCATAAAAAATAAAAGGAAAAATGTGGTTGGTTGTAATCCTAACACTAATCCTGTATCCCTAACCCTCCCTTTAACTCTAAAACGAACCCTCCCTGTAATCCACCCTGAATCTACCCTATAATGTGAACAGTTACTCCGTATCCCTAACACTAAGCTCCCTTGTCACTCTAAAACTAAGGCTGGCCATAGACGGTTTTGAATCTCGGCCGGTTCCTGCTAAACCAGCCGAGATTTGAACTGTATGTGGGCAGGCTGAATGCACCATCGATCGATCAACTTTGGTACAACCAGCCTGCCGGATTCAGTTGTGATTATTGCTAGCAGCTGCTATAGCAGGGATTCCCCTGTTAGCACTGTCTGAGTTGATGGGGAAATCATGCAGATTTCTTTCTTGCAACCCGTGGTTGCAGGAAAGAAATTTGCAACGTCTATGGCATGCCAAACCCTTTCTGTAATCCTAATCCTCCCTGAAATCCTTATTCTAATCCTCCCTGTAATTCTAATTCTAAACCTTCATACTAACCCTCCTTGCTTGCAGTAACCCTCCCAGTACTCTAACATTTACAGCGTCTCACACTGAAGCTCCATTCACACCAGCACATCTCCAAAGTCGCACAATTTCCAGTGCGACTTCGGAGCATGACTTTGATGCAACTTTTGGTGCGACTTTGATCTGACTTTACACTGGATGGATCTAGGTCACATCAAAAGTTGCACAAAAGTAGTGCAGGCAAGGTCGTTGCAACTTGAATGGGTGTCATTGAAAAAGAATGGGCTGCAACCAGTGTTAATTTTGGCAGCAAATTTCGATTCAGTTTTAGTCTAATCTTAGGATTAAAAGGGCATGTTAGTTTTAGTCCCATTTTAGTCTTCTGCAAATGTTTTAGTTTTAGTCCTATTTAGTCCACTAAATCTCCAGTACATTTTAGTCGTTTAAAATCTAATGGGTGTAGTTAAATTGTAATGCATTATTTAAGCATTTCTCTACAATTTCCAAACTCATTATATACAGCTGGAGTGAAAATTGTAATATGTCATTATTTATGGTATTGAAGGATGAACATGCATACAGACCAGTGTTAATTTTGACGTCTAATTTCAATTTAGTTTTAGTCTTCGTCTTTGACTAAAATGGCATTTTAGTTTTAGTCCCATTTTAGTCTTTTGTCTAAAATGCCATTTTAGTTTGTCGTATTTTAGTCATCTCAATTGTTTTAGTTTTAGTCGAATTTTAGTCGACTAAAATGGTTTTAAGCTAGTTGACTAAAATGTTTTAGTCAATTTTAGTAGATGAAATTAACACTGGCTGCAACTTGACACATGACAAATCACACAAGTGTGAATGGAGCCTAAATCTTATGTTGATGTAACACTCACTGTATACTCCCCTCTCTTGCGCTAGACTAACTTTTCTGTGCTGTTAATATGGTGGTGATCATCAGACTTGCAGAATTCACATCAATCTGATGCTTTGTGACAAGTGTCATGTACAATTGGAAACCAGTGGCGTTGTTGCTGTGGCTGCCATAATGAAAGATGCTATAATCATGGAAAATAACTGCTTTTATAGGTTGACAATACTTGAACGAAACAGTTTATTTTAACCATGTCATATGCTTTTTTCACCTATAGTATGTGGAGAACCCCAACTTCCATTGCAGTGACTTAGATAATGTGACCGTCCTGTTCCAGGCCATGTCAGGACTGGCTCATTTACACTCTCTGAATATCGGTGAGGACTGGTTGATCATCTGTAATTTGTTACAATTAATGTGAACCCGCAGCTTATCAGGACAGCAGTCCAAAACTGTACTGCTTGGTCACATCACTCCCAGTATGTTCTTGTCTTATAGTGGAATTCTGGGGTAATACTAACTAAGCTTAAAACGGTTCCCTCCCCTTCCTAACACCTATACTAACTACCCTGTAAAAGAAAGATGCATTTAGTTACCTATTCTCATGGCACTCCTGTCACTCGATCGGCTGTCCTTTCAGCTATTAGCGGCTTCAGGGGAGAGTTAGGATCGCCAACAATGGATGGTCCATAGTAAGGCTATGGGTGACGTCACTACTCAGGCATTCCAGCGGATGTCGGAACTCTCTCTCCTCTCCCCTGTAGCCGGCACTGGGGATTTCACGTGTCAGGACCAGAGCACCTTGAGAACAGGTGCGTATCTACCGCAAGGGAAACAAAGCGTTTGCCTTGGGCAGCATTTTTCAGGGGGTTTGGCGCCGTCCATTCTGGTTGTAGTTAGGGGCAACGATCAGATCGGGACATGCTAGTACACTGTGTGTAGTCGCGGCATAGTAGTACACTGTGGCTGAGCACTCACTGTCACTGGCACAGTGCCCACCTATCCTCTCTGCCAATTTCTGGAAGCAGATGCCATGTTGGGAGGAGGAAACTGGAATGGAGAAAAATGTCAGCTGATTAGCTGATGGGCCGGTAGAGTGAAGGAGGAGGAGCTCTCCTCTTTGTGAGGAGACCTGGAGACAGAGACCTCATTTCGGGGCAGGCATTAACGGAGGCATGTGAAGCCACCACCACCTTCACTGATCCCATCCCCCCCACCACTGCTGCCACTGATCCCATCCCCCCCACCACTGCTGCCACTGATCCCACCCCCCCTACCACTTATCCTATACCATTCCATCCCACCCTGCCTCCACCATTGCTGCCACTCATCCCATCCCATCCCTACCACTGATCTCATCTTGTCTAGGGCAGGGCAAAAAAAAATACATCACTGCTTGAGAATAGGTATCTCTCTTTTACAGGGTAGTTATTATAAGTGTTAGAAGGGGATGAGAACAGTGTTAAGCTTAGTATTACCCTTGAATTCTACTTCAGATAGCAATTTAACACTAAAGCAATTTCAGTTTTTTGTAGTCAGGATTTGATCATTGGACTGCTCTCCACCCAGAGGGCCCATCCCACCCCTAGCACAGCAGTAATGTCACCCTTACTTGGTATTGAGCTAAGTTAAAGAAGAGTTCCAGGTATGGATACTTTTACATAGTTAAACTGGTCCAGATTAGACCAATGTACCTATGCATGTATCATCCCTAGAAGATGCAAATCACTGTAGTAGATGCCACTACTTCAGTGCTCTCCATTAGCTTCTGGGTCCTAGGCCGAGTGGCTGCCCTGCTGCATTCTAAACACCAGGAGGTCGGCTACTCGACATTGGTGTCAGTCAGAGACCACTTTGCATTTTCTCAGTGAATGCAAAGTGTTCTCTAATTGGACGAGATGGAGAGGCGGTGCAGTGACATTGTGCTCTCCTCAGCATCCAATCAGAGAATGCTTTGCATTCATTAGGAAAATGCAAAGCTATCTATGAATGGGGCCTGTGCCAAGCGACAGACCTGCTGTGTTCAGCATGCAGCAGGGCAGCTGCTCGGAATAAGACTCCGGAACATAATAGAGTCTACTGGAGGAGTGGTGTCTGGTACAGTGACTTCCAGCTTCAAGAGGGATCCCACAGGTATGATATATGCACCAATATACAGTTGTGCACATAAGTTTACATACTCTGGCAGAATTTATGATTTCTTGGCCATTTTTCAGAGAATATGAATCATAACACAAAAACATTTCTTTCACTCATGGTTAGTGTTTGGCTGAAGTAATTTATTATCAATCAACTGTGTTTACTCTTGAAATCATAATGTCAACAAAAACTACCCAAATGACCCTGATAAAAAGTTTACATACCCTGGGGATTTTGGCCTGATAACATGCACACAAGTTGGCACAAAGGGGTTTGAATGGCTATTAAAGGTAACCATCCTCACCTGTGATCTGTTTGCTTGTAATTACTGTTTGTGTATAAAAGGTCAATGAGTTTCTGGACTCCTGGCAGACCCTTGCATCCTTCATCCAGTGCTGCAACAACGTTTCTGGATTCTGAGTCACGGAGAAAGCAAAAGAATTGTCAAAGGGTCTGCAGGAAAAGGTAGTTGAACTGTATAAAACAGGAATGGCATATAAAAAGATATCCAAGGAATTGAGAATGCCAGTCAGCAGTGTTCAAACTCTAATCAAGAAGTTGAAAATGAGGGGTTCTGTTGAAACCAAACCACAGTCAAGTAGACCAACTAACATTTCAGCTACAACTGCCAGGAAAATTGTTTGGGATGCAAAGAAAAACCCACAAATAACTTCCGGTGAAATACAGGACTCTCTGAAAACATGTGGTGTGGATGTTTCAAGATGCACAATAAGGATGCACTTGAAGAAAGATGGGCTGCATGGTCGAGTCGCCAGAAGAAAGCCATTACTACACAAATGCCACAAAGTATCCTGCTTACAATACGCGAAACAGCACAGAGACAAGCCTCAAACCTTCTGGCACAAAGTCATTTTGGAGTGATGAGACCAAAATTGAGCTTTTTGGCCACAACCATAAATGCTACATTTGGAGAGGAGTCAACAAGACCTGTAAAACACGGAGGTGGATCGCTGATGTTTTGGGGATGTGTGAGCTACAAAGGCACTGGAAATTTGGTCAATATTGATGGCAAGATGAATGCAGTATGTTATCAAAAATACTGGAGGAACATTTGCATTCATCAGCCAGGAAGCTGCGCATGGGACGTACTTGGACATTCCAACATGACAATGATCCAAAACACAAAGCCAAGTCGACCTGTCATTGGCTACAGCAGAATAAAGTGAAGGTTCTGGAATGGTTATCTCAGTCTCCTGACCTCAATATCATAAGCCAGATCTCAAACATGCAGCTCATGCAAGACAGCCCAAGAATTTCCAGGAACTGGAGGCTTTTTGCCAGGAGGAATGGGCAGCGTTACCATCTGAGAAGATAAAGTACCTCATCCACAAATACCACAAAAGACTTCGAGCTGTTGTTGATGTTAAAGGGGGCAATACACGGTATTAAGATCTGAGGTATGTAAACTTTTGATCAGGGTCATTTGGGTAGTTTCTGTTGTCATTATGATTTAAAAAGAGTAAACACAGTTGATTGATAATAAATGGCTTCAGCCACTCACTAACCATGAGTGAAAGAAAAGTTTTTATGTTCTCATTCATATTCTCTGAAAAATGGCCAAGAAATCATAAATTTTGCCAGGGTATGTAAACTTATGAGCACAACTGTAACTATGAAATAATCAATAAAGTGTGACAGTGCCAAAATACATACATATAGTGCACAGTGCACTTAAGGAACTTTATATGTATGTATTTTGGCACTGTCATACTTTATTGATTATTTTCACAGAAAGATTTGGTAATATTGAGTGAATATTGTGATTTATTTATTGCTATTGCGGTATTTGCACTATATTGAATATTTGCACATGATATAGCAGTAGAGGCTATCAACTGTTTTGGCTGTGCTTCACTATTCTATATTTAATCTCAGTTTGAGGTATTTCTTTTGGGGATACAATCAAGTGTTAAGCTGCAACCTGTGCTTTTTCTTAATCCTATATATATAGCAGCGCAGTTTTAGATTTATTTTATATGTGCTGTAGATGACTATCCTGCAGGAGTCAGTCAACAAAAATACTAATTACACTAACATACAGATAGTCAAAATGGACTCATTTACAAATGCAACCCAAAAAGGAAAATAAGGGATATTTAGGTGTGCATTTGACTCACATAGATATCAAATAGGTTACAAGGCATTCATTTATTGTCATTACACAAAGAACAATGCAGATTCGACCACAGTATACATCAATATGGTATCCCAAAGGACACGAATGTGACTACATGCTTCCCTTCTAAATCACATGTTTATTTCTTGCGCATTTTACTAATATTCTTACTTGCTGCAGTGCACAGAGATCTGAAACCATGCAATATCCTCATCTCCCTGCCCAACGCCCAGGGCAGACAGAGAGCCGTCATCTCGGACTTTGGCCTATGCAAAAAGCTGGGAATAGGGAGAAGTAGTTTCAGCCTGCGCTCTGGTATCCCGGGAACTGAGGGCTGGATCGCACCAGAGGTTCTACGTGATGGACGAACGCAGAACCCGGTAAGTATTTATCAGTAGAGAAAGATGGCTGTTCTGAAAAAAGGGCATATTAGATCTGGCTTGAATTGGAGCTCCAGCCAAAAAATATTTTTGATTGTAAAAATGGAGTAGGGGAAGCATGCAAACTTTGGCAGGTTTAATTGCTGACTGTGACTGCCTTCACTTCCTGCCCCAAAGAAACAACAGGAAGTGAGGGGAAATCTGGCCTATGGCGATATCCCACTTCTGACAGATGTCACCAGAACAGGTATTTTCTTCTCTCTTTCTGTTCACTTGAATATTGTCAGGTGATAATTAATCCCCCCCCCCCCAAAAAGAAAAATTACAGGCAGCACTAAAAACATGACAGCGATTGTAATCC
>BLSH010053145.1:638717-654243 GCA_018402905.1 Glandirana rugosa | reverse complement strand
TTTTTTTATGGGTACGGTATTGGCCCCCCCCCCCCCCCCCATCCCTGCCGCCTCACCCCTATTCATGCGCCTGGCCCCTTTCAGGATGCCGGTCGCATGGATTCCTATGGCATGGGTATTTTTTTTTTTTTGAAGCACATGATTAGAGCCAGAGGCTCTAATAGGCTTCAAAAAAGGATGGGTTCGGAGCGCAGAGAGTGCACCCCGATCCCACCCAATTGTGTGACCATGGCAAATTCATTTTTGCTATTTTCACACTACCGTTCCTCCCTGCCAATCAGGAGCCAGGTATGTGAGACCTGTTTCCCGATTGCCCAAAGCACCAGGCGATCCTATTGGATGGCTGCCGCTGAGGAAGAGGGAGCACGGAGACGCCCATTGGAACATGCACCTCCGCCGCCGCTGTTCTACTTGCACCCTGGAGGAGAGGACACAGTCCAGTAAGTGCCAGAGCTCCTGCTGGGGGGGGGGTTTGGTGTGCTGTCAGCACATCCCCCTCGGATGAGTAAGTGCTGTGCCGCACGGGCGGAGGGCTTGCTGGTTGTTTACCGCCCTCCATCCCAAAAAACCCACCAGCTGCCAATGGGTGGGGGCCTTCAAAAACATAGGGCATATTCATAACGCGGTGTTTGGTGAATGTCAGATCCACGTCTTTACAAATATGCCCCTTCATTTCCTAAACATGTGTAATGGGGGGGGGGTCTCATGCGGCACTTTCTGCCACAGTTTAACTTCCTCAGGTCCACTATTGGGTGATGCCAGGCGGTACTACATCTCGGTGATCACTCAGGGCACAGAGAACTGAGTAATCACATGATTGCTGCATGGCTCTGTGCACTAGCCAAGCCCTGCATAGGACTGGATTGTGTTCAGCATTGGGTTCCCAGCAGTCACCTTGGGGAACACTAGTAGGCCTATGCTGTAGGTTCTAAAAAGGAATCTGCTAAAGTGGATCTAGGCTAAGGGCAGACAGTATGCACGTGGCTGTGTTTCGCTTGGGAACAAGCAAGTAGACCTCACGCCTGAGGACAGTAAAATGTTGTCTGTCAAGAATATGAGGAAGATGGAGAAAAAAAATCATGTGCTTGCTTTCCCCTCTGGGGATAAGCGTGTAGGCTACAGGCCCACAGAATAGAAAAGAGATAAAAGAGTGATGGAGCATTCTTCTTAAAGTGATTCTAAAGGATTATTTTTTATTTATTTTTTTTGTACCTAAAATAATAAACCTTACACTTGCTATGGGGGCACTGAAGCAGGCTCACTCCCAAGCCATGCTCCTGTTCCATTCGCACACAGAGTACGGCTCAGTCCCGCCCCGTGCTCTGTTGTCATTGCCTCACTGGCTGTGATTGCCAACAGCCAATGGCTCCCACTGCTGTGTGAGCCAGTGAGGAGAGTGAGAGCCGGGAGAGCCTCTGCTCTCATGCACATCGCTGGATCAAGATGGGGCTCAGGTAAGTATAGGGGGGTGGGGGGGCGCTGCATTCAAAAGGTTTTTTACCTTCATGCATAGAATGCATGAAGGTAAAAAGCCTTTTGCCTTTAGAACCACTTTAATTCATTACTGTGAGAACCACAACACCCCTCCAAAGGAACTTGATCCTGACAAAGTAATGCATAAGATTTGAATATTTACGTTCAAGACTTTATACCAAGTTGCTGCAACTGTCACACAAAGCATTATTTACTCTGTAAACCAATTACTTGTTCAGTAACAAGCATAAGCTGAAGAAGGTCTTGTTGATGTGTTCAGGAAGGACTATCTGCATCTGTAGAGGGCTTAGTTTGTTGTATAGCTACAGGCAGTTGGGAACAACAGCAAGGCTGTATTTCAATATGCTCGACTGGTCATGTAGTCTTTATGATACAAGAGGGGCACAGCCAACAGAGTGCACTCCAGCAGTCGGTTCGGGCAGAGGTGAGTGGTGGTTTAATGATGGTGGGCCAGCCATTGGTGATAGGTAAGGTTCTGCCAGTGCCCTGCCCATGCCGCCTGGCCACCTGTGGAGCATGGGCCCCAGGTGTGGGACATTACTTCATATAGCTCCAGGTTCAGTCCCTAGGAGAGTTAAGGCCTCTCAGGCAAAGTGTGACCCCTGCCTAGGGCTGTAGAAATAGAACCTGCACAGAGCATAGTTGGAGGTTTGACTCAAAACCCCTGCAAAGACCCTGATGCCAGGAACTATCTTATCAACTTAGATGCCAGGGGGCACCACACATGCTTTCATCATGAAATCATGTGTCAAATACCTGGTGGGTGAGCTTGACGTGAAGAGGAAAGCCTTTCATACAGCTCCAGCTCAGGGTCCACTGATATTGGAACAGTAGCCACAAGAGTACGGCGAGGTAGGAGTGCCTGTGATCAATTTGGTAGTCTGCGCTGAGAGTATCTAAAACTTCACTGGGAGAACGCCAGAAAACAGGAACAGCAGATAGTAGGTAGATGTAGTAGGCTGGATGGGTCAGTGGCAGACAGACTGGACTGGAGCTTGGCTGGCAGCTGGCAATGGAAGCAGGGCAGGGAACCAGATGACCGCATGCAGGTCTGAAGGAACTGTAGCAGGCTGGATGAGCTGAATGCAAGGTCAGGCAAACTGAGTTCGTAAGGCCCCTTTCACGCGGCCATTCAGTTTTTCGGGCGGACCTGAACAGACACTCCATTCTTCTCTATGGAGCGACGGATGTCAGCGGTGACATGTCTGCTGACATCCGCCACTCCCCAATTGGATCCTGCACTGTAAAGTCCGACGGATGGAAACCCTATGTTTCCATCCGTCTGGGGATTGGATCAGATGACAACGGACAGACGGTTCGTTGTCATCTGATTTCCCATAGAAGAGAGCAGAGCTCTGACAGATCCGTCTCCACATAGTGAGCGGAGACGGAACTGTCAATGGCCAGCTCAGTGGGGATCAGCGGAGTGATCCCCGCTGAGCAAAATGGACCCCTCACACAGAACACCCGTGTGAAAGGCACAGGCGGATCAGGCATAAGAGTAGTCAGGTCACAGGCCATTATTAGCAATGGTGAGGCACAGAAGGCAGAATCAGAATCCCGTGACAAAGCTGAGGTCAGAGCAGGTAGCAGGCAAACGTAGTCAGGAGCATGCCAGGTCAAGATCAGAGGTCAGGCACATGAATCAGCAATAAGCACACAGAACACTGTAGACTAAACCTGACCAATTAGCCAGTGCAGCGGTCCCATTTAAATAGGCTGTTTGGCACCAGTATTTGGCACATTTGCATTTGCCTGGGAATGCGCGCGGCTGTGCACATCTGCTTGGCCAAATCCCGGCCTGTGCATGCGCCTGAGAATTCCATCTGCACTATGACGAAGCCTTCCCTGACACCACCTCTGCAAAAGATTTTGCCTAAAAATATACTCTGTTGGCCACATAAAAAGTATTGCCTGTATAGTTAGTTTCCTACTATTATCCATGGGTAACAGGATACAACATTCTACAGCTAATGTCTTTTTTGTGTTTGCAGAAACATCATTACCATGAGCTGCCGCCAGAGGTCCAGGAGTCACTGGGCACCATTCCTGACGATTTTGTATATTATTTTACCTCTCGGTTTCCTCTTCTACTCCTTCACACACACCAGGCGCTGGAACTGTGCGCGGGAGAGAGACCTTTCCAGAACTATTACCACTGCAAAGCGCGGCGCTGAGACAGCCACAGGAGGTCATGTGACAGGCCTCAGGTTGCCCAGAGAGCACTTGTGTTGGTCAGCTGGACTCTCCTGTTTTTATACAGTGAATTGCACTGCCTCATAGTATTTGCACACTTAGTTTTTATTTTTTCACTGTATTTTCTTTTATTTCAGCGGCCTCCAAACACGTTTCTCTTTTTTTTTTTTTTCTATGATTTTACCTTTGTTCATTTACTTTCCAGTCGAATGGAGGTGATAACTGGAAGCCGGAC
This sequence comes from Glandirana rugosa, assembly GCA_018402905.1. Lineage (NCBI taxonomy): Eukaryota > Metazoa > Chordata > Amphibia > Anura > Ranidae > Glandirana > Glandirana rugosa. The sequence goes on along the minus strand of BLSH010053145.1, from coordinate 650,318 downwards.
TTTGCATTAAAGCCTCCAATCTGCATAGTGATACCGTTATCATGGTAGCCTATCTTCTGGTAGCCATCCATAAAGGTGAAGATTTTCCATCATGCGCTATTCTGCAGTTAATACCTACATCTGCCCTGTGGACTCTATGAAGATATTTTAGTTTTTTGTAAATGATTATGGGCTCATTCACATGAGGGCATGGATCAATACACCTGTGCAGAGGGCCATGTTTATCCACTCAGGAGGCACAGGCAGTCCATGCAGCCAGCCTGTTGAAATAAAGGACAGGCTGATGGCTTCCCAGATCTTCACATAAATTCTTGAATATACATCTGTGTGGGATTTGATCACAGACAGACCCCTCAGGCCTGCAAAGATGTACACACAAGGATGTGCATGAAGATCATTGCTGTGGGTGGGAGGAATACTGCCCTGTCATTGGTGTCAGTGGGAGGAAAAGTGCCATATCCAGTGCCGGGACAAGGCCACCCAGGGCAAAGATGCCAAATTGCGCCCCCCCCCTTAGGTTTGGGGTCAGGGCACCCAAATTCCTGCAATAAACCATTGCACCTAGGGCAGCCGACCCTCCTGCCCTATCATTTCATTACCAGTTCTGGCCCTATCATTGCAGTAAGTGGGAGGAATAGTGCCCTGTCATTGGTTAGTGTCAGTGGGAGGAATAATGCTTCATTTTTGGTATCAGTTGGTTCACCGGTAGATCCTCCTCTGCTGCTAGTTCCAGCAATGTCTCCTACTTCCTCCCGACTCACCTCTCACCCAGAACATCCTTGTTTCTATTGCTTTAACCACCTCCCGCCCGGTGTATAGTAAAATGATGGCAGGCTGGATCCCCTTTCACTCTGGGACGACGTCATATGACTTTGCCCCAGTGTCACTGCTCTCATGCACCCACCCGCGGGGGCGTGTAGCACAGCAATCGCAGGTGCACCGTGTCCCAGGGACACGTCGCGATCTCGGTAAAGAGCCAATGATGCAGCTACATGGACTAGCTGTGCCTCCCAGGCAGATAAACATGGCCCTCTGCATGGGTGTACGGATCCATGCATCCATGTGAGTGAGTTTTAAATATCTTGTTTTTTTTAAAAAGGAATATTTATTTTGTATCAGATTAGGGGAATTTTTGCTGTACAGTTATTCTTTTAAAAGATGGGAAAAAGTATTAAATATGTCATTGTAATAAGAAAATTTGGTTTGTCTGTCATTCATGAGAACGACACCCGGTCAAAATTCCTCTCCAGCTGCTCCTCCTCAGCACGACCATTTTCAAACATCCCGTGGTTGTGCAGATGCGCTGCAGGTATTTGGAACCTATAAGACATCTACAGCATGTCTGCATGCATGTGGGATTCCTACACATGCACACCATGTCCGTGGTTTTGGGTATTTGGGACCTTGTAAAGACCTGCATCATTTTTGCGGCTGTGCGAGAATTCCCTCTGCCTGTGTGCAAACATGGTGGGTGTGGATGTTTTTCAGTTCCCAAACACCTCCAATGAAAAAAGGACATCCAAGAGTCGCTGGGACATTGATATTAATTATAGACAAGGCAGTGAGAGGGCAAAAAACATTTGAAGACCCCACTGGCTCAGACCAGGCTGCTCACAACAGGCAAGGTTACCCTACTGTGGGTACTCCAGCAGGTTATCCGGAAAAGACGTGCATATATAAAAGGAGCGCCAGACCAAAAAAAGTCCAAATTCATTTCTTGATGATGTGTTAAAATACAGCCCAAATTTTCTTGGAGTTAAAGAAACTCCCCCTTCACTAGGGCTTTTTTAAAAATGAGAGCCTCGAGTGGACTCAAAATAAGGCTTTCCTATTTGAGTCTGTGCAGGGAAGCTGTTGGATTAGGATTGCCAGCCAGCAGTGTCTGCTTCAGCAATCAAAATAAGAAGCTTCTTTTACAGCTGATGCAGATACTACCGGCCAGGAGTCCTAATCCAGCAATCCACTTCCCTGCATAGATTTAAACAGGAGAGTCGTATTTTGAGTCCACTCAAGGTTCTCATTTTTAACTGAAGCCCTGATGAGGTGGGGGTGAGTTTCTTTGACCCCTAAAATGCATTGGCTGTCTATTAACACATCATCAATAAATTAATTTGGACTTTTTTTTGGTCTGGTGCTTGTTCCCAAACACCTGGCAGAGATCCTGCTAATCACACTGGCTGGGAATGGGTTGACATCTAAGGGCAATAAGGGGATTAATTGTGTACCTAACCATGTGTAATCTGTGCTGTATTTTACTACAGATCGATTTGTTTCAGAAACAAAACGATCGTTCCCTCTGGTCTCTTGGCTGTGATTCGACACAGCCATTCAGTAGGTCCGAGTTATGAATCATAGGCCGGGATCTGCTGATAAACTCCCACTGTGTCAAATCACTGGGGAGCAGGCAGGCGGGCGCGCACACGCTCCTGAAACCTGTAAATAGGCAATGACTTGGGTACGTCGCTCTGCTTGTAGGAGCCGCCCCGTCTAAGTATATGTACTGCGGCAGGTACAAGCGTTCATTCTAAATGCCCAATTTAACTTTTAGTTTATAGAGGTCAAGTACATTCCAGGTACGTCAAAACAAAAAGTGTAAAAAAAAAAAGTCAGCTATAGCCTATAGTAGAAAAGCCTGTCCCCTGCCAGAATTCTGCAGAGATGGATCCTCGTTATGTTTGTATGGAAGTAGTGGTCTCTCTGCAGAGGTCTGCCATTTCCCTTACTGAGTCAGAGCGCTCCAATCAACAAGGAGCTTGGGCTTTTCTGATTGCATAGCTATAGGCTTGACTCAGCAATTTGTATGCCAGACCTCTGCAGAGAGACCACTGCTTCCACACAGTGTAAGGATCCTTCTTTGCAGCTGCTAGCAGGTGACAGGCTTTTCTACTCAGGCTATGGCCGCTTTAAGGGCAAAAAGGAAATTGAAAGACATCAAACACCCTTTGTTTCGATGCACTTGGAATGTATTTAGCTTTAACCATTCTTTGCCTGTAATGAAAGCACTTTCCTATCCGGTATAGGATTGTTTCTCAGTGGGGATGATATCTTTCTGCATATATGAGAAGTGTCACTATAGTTATAAATCTTAGTGAGGTCTCCCAGGGAAACAAGTGCATGGAGTGCTTGGTTCCATTCTGATCTGTGCTCTGGTCACTGAACATGCATGTTTGACACTGTCGTGTAGCTCTCACATAGGAATGCCCATAAACTGGGCTTCAGCATGGGGTGGAAACAACAGCCAACACAAACAGAATAAACGTTTGCTTTTATTGCACAACCCCAACACAGATCAGAACACAACCAAGTTTTAAATGCAATTGGTCCCATGTGGGAGTACAAAATAAATTTCAAGTTTTGGTGATGCTACTTAAAGTGGTTGTAAAGCTCAGACATCAATTATGAACAAAGCATATTCCTCTATAGTGTGTACTTGTGTAAACTAAGAGCACTAAGTGTCATTTCTGTCTACTGCTTTGTTCCTCTGCTATTAGCATGAATCATTTCTGATAAGTCTTCCTGACACCAAGAGAAAAATGGTGACAGGGCAGGATCTCCAACACACAGCCTTTGGTTGACAGCCTCAGCTCTGTACCTGTGCACTGTGTAAAGGGGGGTGTCCCTTCCCTCCAATCATTTTTCAGAGCTCTGCAGAGTGTAATTTCAGCTCTCCGTCCCCATTTTTCTGAAAGCTCAAACAAGCTGCATAAATTCTTGACTTTGAATGGCTGTAGAAAAGACTGTACATAAACAGGTACAACTTATGTAGGTTTTTATCTTCGTATATCACCTGAGGCAACTTACTTTACTGAATATATGTAAGGGTTTGCAACCATGTTAAAGAAATTATTTTAAAAATCCACAAAAATATGTAACAGTTGCACAGGTTTTGTCATGTTCAACTACAGTATGTATGGTCGAACTTAACTTTGATAGGATGGCGGGGGGTAACCCCCCGTTAGGTCATCTGTGTTAGGTGCCATCTGTGTCCCTCCTGCAGGAGATAGTCACGCTTTGTTCTGGTTACCATTATCACAGACTGAAAGTGATGCAAATCCAAAGTTTTACAGTTGCCCTTGGTAGTTGAGGGAAGTCTTTCAATAGGGGACTCCTGTTTTGACGACAACTGAGATTCCTTTGTCTTTAAATAAGAAAGCAAAGGTTATTCTCTCCCCAACATGACAGACAGCAAAAATATACCAGTATCATTTCCTAGTTGGAGGATATCCCGCATCATGTAGCACTTTCCTTCCTGGCCTGCCACACTCATTCATTGATTTCAGTTCTTTTTATTCATAGGGGGCTCATCATCACGTATGGGCATTACCACGAGCAATCTGAGTGTGAATGAAGCCTGCCTAAGCCCTCGTTCACATTGAAGCGATTTGTCATGTGATTTGACACGTGGCAGCTTATTGCAGGCAATGGCACCATTCCAATCGGTGTGACGCAGACTTTGTGGTGCCGCACCAATTTGCAAAAGTAGTTCCTGCACTACTTTTGGCGATTTCGGGTACGACTTCAATAGACATTTGTGCATGAAGTGGCACAGATGTCAACCAAGTAGCAAGTGAAGTAGCACAATTTCAAAGTAGCATCAATGTGAACCAGGGCTAAGAACGCTCACTCCTCCAGACTGACATCCACCCATCGAGGCATTTTTATATTTGCACAAATTCTCCCAAAAGCCAGTGCTGAGGACTCTTAATTGGAGTATTGATGCATGGGCTGTGATGTTTTTAGAATGCTATGTACAGCCTGCCATGATTTGCCTGCATTGAACAGACAAGCACACAGCCCCAGTGATTACATCACTGGGTCTAATATAAGTTATGTCATGAAAACGGAAATAATTAAAAATGTCATTAGCATGATGAGGGCAAAGAGATGAACCAGGGAAGGCAAAATATTAACAAAAGAAGCGTCAGCGTTAAAGGATATATGACAGCTTAGGTAGTCATTTCTACTTAGTTATAGAAAGTGCTTGCAAATCCTCCATTATATTACTTGGAGGGTATTTTTTAGTCACTGGTCTTTTCACTTTTAATGGCTGGAGATTTTATTTTAAATGATGAGTGGCAAAGAAGAGTCCTAGTAGCAGATAACAGGGGCCCCACAAATTCAGGCTCTGAGGCTGAGGTACAACCTCGAAACGCGTCAGCCAGTCCACATAGGACAGAGTGTGTTTGGTATGCGATTCAATGGATATGAAGCTGCTTTTATCTTGATATGCTCTAAACCAAGAGATTGTATGATTCTCTTTTTAACAATAAACCATTGATTGAGGATAATGCGCTAGGCCGGTGTGCCCTTTGTTTGTGTTTCTATTTCAGTGTTTTGGGACATCCCCAGTCCTCTGAAGGCAGCAAGGCCGCACTTATCCTAATACATCAAGCCGAGGGCTTACACCAACATCCGTGTGGGGCCTTGTCTTTAAGCGCAGGAAATGAGTTTTGCTTTTGTGGAGGCCCCACAAATTCACCCTTAGTAGGGATGAGCTCAGGTGTGTTCATATCCTAGTCCAAACCCACCTGACTGATCCCGCCAGGAAGCCGCCACAGTTCTTGGCCAACCATAGGTGGGTGAAGCATTCCACATCCCACAAGGGGCATGTACAGTATCTCACAAAAGTGAGTACACCCCATACATTTTTGCAAATATTTTTTCATGTGACAACACTGAAGAAATGACACTTTGCTACAATGTAAATTAGTGAGTGTACAGCTTGTATAACAGTGTAAATTTGCTGTCCCCTCAAAATAACTCAACACACAGCCATTAATGTCTAAACCACTGGCAACAGAAGCGAGTACACCCCTAAGTGAAAATGTCCAAATTGGGCCCAAAGTGTCATATTTTGTGTGGTCACCATTATTTTCCAGCACTGCCTTAACCCTCTTGGGCATGGAGTTCACCAGAGCTTCACAGGTTGCCACTGGAGTCCTCTTCCACTCCTCCATGATGACATCACAGAGCTGGCGGATGTTAGAGACCTTGAGCTCCTCCACCTTCCATTTGAGAATGTCCCACAGATGCTCAATAGGGTTTAGGTCTGGAGACATGCTTGGCCAGTCCATCACCTTTACCCTCAGCTTCTTTGACAAGGCAGTGGCAGGCACCTTTGGAGGTGTGTTTGCGGTCGTTATGTTGGAATACTGCCCTTCGGCCCAGTCTCCGAAGGGAGTGGATCATGCTCTGCTTCAATATGTCATAGTACATGTTGGCATTCATGGTTCCCTCAATGAACTGTAGCTCCCCAGTTCCGGCAGCACTCATGCAGCCCCAGACCATGACACTCCCACCGCCATGCTTGACTGTAGGCAAGACACACTTGTCTTTGTACTCCTCACCTGGTTGCAGCCACACACACTTGACACCATCTGAGCCAAATAAGTTTATCTTGGTCTCATCAGAGCACAGGACATTTTTCCAGTAATCCATGTCCTTAGTCTGCTTGTCTTCAGCAAACTGTTTGCGGGCTTTCTTGTGCATCATCTTTAGAAGACGATTCCTTCTGGGACGATAGCAATGGAGACCAATTTGATGCAGTGTGCAGCGTATGGTCTGAGGCCTGACAGGCTGACCACCCACCCCTTCAACTTCTGCAGCAATGCTGGCAGCACTCATAAGTCTATTTCCCAAAGACAACTTCTGGATATGACGCTGAGCATGTGCAGTCAACTTCTTTGGACGACCATGTTGAGGCGCTGTTCTGAGTGGAACCTGTCCTGTTAAATCGCTGTATGGTCTTGGCTAACGTGCTGTAGCTCAGTTTCAGGGTCTTAGCAATCTTGTTATAGCCTAGGCCATCTTTATGTAGAACAATTCTTTTTTTCAGAGCCATGAGGTGCCATGTTGAACTTCCAGTGACCAGTATGAGAGAGTGAGAGCGATAACACCAAATTTAACACACCTGCTCCCCATTCACACCTGAGATCTTGTAACACCAACGAGTCACATGACACCGGGGAGGGAGAATGGCTAATTGGGCCCAATTTGGACATTTTCACTTAGGGGTGTACTCACTTTTGTTGCCAGCGGTTTAAACATTAATAGCTGTGTGTTGAGTTATTTTAAGGGGACAGCAAATTTACACTGTTATACAAGCTGTACACTCACTACTTTACATTGTAGCAAAGTGTCATTTCTTCAGTGTTGTCACATGAAAAGATAGAATAAAATATTTACAAAAATGTGAGGGGTGTACTGTTGTGAGATACTGTATCTATGGGGATGTGGGGCGGGAAATGCCTCGGCCGCTTAAGCCAGCCTTACATGGATCAAAATTTGGCCGGCTCAGCAGGGACCAGCCAAATTTTGATTCATGTATGGGCAGGCTGATTGTACCCAATCAATCAATTTGGGTACAACCAGCCTGTTGGATTTTTCTACATATGGTTGCTACCAGTGACTATAGTCTCTAGCAGTAACCATTGTATTCTGCTTGCCGGGCATGCTCCATGTGCCCCCACCCCACTGACAGAATACAATAGCACAGCGGGAGGCATTCCCCCATCAACACTGACTGTGTTGATGGGGGAATTGAGCGATTGTCTTAATATGCCTGAGCTCACCCTTACGAAGGATGTTTGCAGAGTGTAGATGACAGCTTCCTGGAGGGATCACTCAGGTGGGTTCAGACTAGGACCTAAACATACCTGAGCTCATCTCCAATCCCCATTGATATACAGAGAGGCAGTTTTTGTAAGCATTGAGAATAAACCTCTCCTAAAGAGGAGAGCGTTAATAAAGAAAAAAACAAATCAATTCATATACAAAGATCTTTAATATTAATATACAAACATTATAAAGTTATTTTACAATAAACCTGACAACATTACGAAGGGACACACAACAGGTTTTTACCCAAGACAAAGAGAAACCATGAAACCAAACAACTTGTTAGTTCAAAGTGACCCCAATCAGCACTAGTGGTCAGTACCATCTTGAACCTCAGGAATAAAATAAAAAACATCTGTAGCCAACGTGGCTATCACAAAGCTCCCCATTCAGGAGACTGTGCCCAGCTTAGGCCGTGGCCTTTTTGCACCTTGCACCAGACTTTGAGCTCTGCAGTTTCTCCACAATGCTGTGGGCATAACGTAAGCGCCATGCTAAATCCTTTGAGCAGCCAAACTCTTCTATAAGGCTCAACTTGTATGTGTGGAAATTCTGTTTCTCATCAATATAGGAGACAGCAGCCATAAGAGGACACAGGATGATCTTTGTGTGATCCTGTAGAAAGAAGGCGGCACATTTTAAACCCCAACTGAAGTCACAGAAATCTATATTTAATCAGACTTTGCATCTACAACGCTCCACTCTCCTATGAGTTATACCCAGCATCCCTCTATGACTGTGCAATCTAATAGATATCAAGATAAATGATTTTATAGAGTGTGACCTAGTTGGATCAATTTTCTGTGTGTGTGTTGACTTTTGTCTTTTACTCTCTATGTCGATGCAAAACTGATAAATAAAAGATAAACCCACTGCTCTTAGTAATGCAAGTTGTCTCCTAAAAGTCTACAGTGTGATAATACCCTACGCAATCCTCACCTGGAAGAAGTTAATCTGAATGGTTCCGTTGCTCAGATGTAGGACAATTGCTCTTCGTGTGCTGAACCAGGTCCTCAGGAAGGGAAGCCGAGTCTTCTTGTCACCCTCACGGGGAGTCGTGTTGGCACCGGCCTTCATAAGGTGCTCATTCATGTAGTTCCTGAAAAATTTCAGTAGTGTGACCTGCAAGGGCAATAGCAGATTGTTCAATTAGTTGGGCTGCAGAATCACAGGCAGCACTAAATGATCTCTAACTTACAATCATGTTCATAATACCGAAGCCTAAAGTGCAAAAAAAAGGCCTCACATGTTTCCACTTTGAGGTACAGAAACTGTTCTGGTATACCAGGGATATGCAATTAGCGGACCTCCAGATGTTGCAGAACTACAAGTCCCATGAGGCATAGCAAGACTCTGACAGCCACAAGCATGACACCCAGAGGCAGAGGCATGATGGGACTTGTAGTTTTGCAACAGCTGGGGGTCCGCTAATTGCATATCCCTGTGGTATACCATTAGGTGTCCATTCCATATGAAATTTGTTTATGGTACCATCATCTCCTTGTCATAGAAAATGGAAAGCCACAGTCCAAACTGTTGTGCACCTAGGGCTAGGCCATTCAGATCATAAAATCCCAAAGGTAAATACCACTGGACAAGAACCTTGAAACTGCTAGAAGGGTCATGGTATGAACATGCTAAACCTATTTTTTTTCAATTAAAAGGTATTAAAAGAAAAGACAAAGCTAATTGCTTTCAGGGTTTCTGTTGAATTCCCCTTCACCTGGGTCTGGAGATGGCAGAATTGAGACAATAGCAAGCCTTGACCGTTGTTACTAAACAGAGTTCCCAGTGGGAGATTTCCCCTCTACTTCTGTCCAAAAGAAAAACTACAGTTTTGGAATCTCCCTCTACTGGTCAGAAAGAGAAGATTAACCTCAAAGTACAGACCCTTTGCCGCCCTATCCCAAAAAAAAACCTCAGAACGTTAGAGCTGGACTCCCACGCAGTGATGTCTGAAATTCTTTGTTTTCTTGCAACTAAGGATCTGAAGGGCAGGGCTCAACAAACCAGTCAGCCGTCCTGATGAGCCCTAAAGTGATATTAAACCATTGTAGAAAAAATAAATAAAAACGTAACTGGTACGCAGTCATTTTGGAACAGGAAGGGGCCATCCCCAAACTGTTCCCAAGTTGGGAGCATGAAATTGTCCAAACTGTCTTGGTATGCTGACGCCTTAAGAGTTCCCTTCACTGGAACTAAGGAGCCAAGCCTAACCGCTGAAAAACAACCCCACATCATAATCCCCCCTCCACCAAATGATTTTGACCAGTGCACAAAGTAAGGTCCATAAAGACATGGATGAGTGAGTTTGGGGTGGAGGAACTTCACTGGCCTGCACAGAGTCCTGACTTCAACCCGATAAAACACCTTTGGGATGAATTAGAGCAGAGACTGCGAGCCAGGCCTTCTTGTTTACATCAGTGCCTGACCTTACAAATGCACTTCTAGAAGAATGGTCAAACATTCCCATAGACACACTCCTAAAACTTGTGGACAGCCTTCCCAGAAGAGTTGAAGCTGTTATAGCTGCAAAGGGTGGGCCAACTCAATATTGAACCCTACTGACTAAGACTGGGATGCCATTAACCACCTGCCGCCCGGCCTATAGACAAATGACGGCCGGGTGGTAGTTCCGTTATGCTGACTGGACGTCTTCAGGATAACCCGTGATCGCACGCCTGTGGGGGCGCACATCGTGGCGATCGGTGGTGCGGTGTGTCAGTCTGACCCACCGCATTACCGATCTCGGTAAAGAGCTTTCAGCGGAAGCTCTTTACCACGTGATCAGCCGTGACCAATCACGGCTGGCCACAGTGTAAACAGGAAGAGCCATTTATCGTCTTTTCCTCTACTTGCGTCTGCAGATGAGAGTAGAGGAGAGCCGATCGGCTGCTCTTCTGACGGGGGGTCTGTGCTGATTGTTTATCAGTGCAGCCCCCCCCCTAGGTTCGACACCCAGGACCACCAGGAAGCCTGCCCAGGGACCACCAGGGAGAGCCCACCCAGGACCACCAGGGAGCCGATCAGGGAGCCCACCCTAGACCACCAGGTAAGGGGCACAATGCCCAACATGGATGGCAATTTCAGATGCCACCCTAGACCACCAGGGAATGACAACCTTACACTGCCCTCTAGCAGTGTCACCTCTCAGTTCCCACCAGTGCCGCTTATAAGTGCCCACCAGTGTCACCTATCAGTGCCCATCAGTGCCACCTATCAGTGCCCAGTGCCACCTATTACTGCCGCCTATGAGTGCCCATCAGTGCCGCTTATCAGTACCCGTCAGAGCTGCATGTCCGTGCCACCTATCAGTGCCCATCAGTGCTGCTTATCAGTGCTGCCTATCAGTGCTTCATATAAGTGCCTCATCATCAGTGCCAATCAGTACAGCCTCATCAGTGCCCGTCGGTGCAGCATCATCAGTGCCTATCATTGATGGAGAAAATGTACTTATTTACAAAGTTTTGTGACAGAAACAGAGAAAACTTTTTTTTTTCAAAATTTTTGGTCTTTTTTTATTTGTAGCGCAAAAAAGAGGTGATCAAATACCACCAAAAGTAAGCTCTATGTGTGGGAACAAAATGATAAAAATTTTGTTTGGGTACAGTGTAGCATGACCGTGCAATTGTCATTCAAAGTGCAACAGTGCTGAAAGCTGAAAATTGGTCTGGGCAGGAAGGGGGGTAAATGCGAAGTGGTTGAAGTTCATGTGCGTGTAAAGGTAGGCGTGCCAATACTTTTGGTAATATGGTGTATAAGAATGTCAAACTAATACAACAGTTTTTGAGTCTAAACTAAAGGCAAAGCCTTTTTCATTTTGGATAGAGTAAGGGAGGATTATTTTTTTATGCCATCTGTGTACCATTGGGCTGACTTCCCTTCATTTTCTGTCCCATAGCCAAAACAGGAAGTGAGACGAATTCCCTCCAAAGTGAGAGAATCCCAGTGTGTCACCAGACCTAGTGTCCCCAATGGCAGCGC
>BLSH010053145.1:594250-610361 GCA_018402905.1 Glandirana rugosa | reverse complement strand
CGCAATCGAAATGTGTGCGACCTCGGAGCCGCCTCGTCACTCGACGGTCGTGCGCGGTTACACCGCAGGGTCTGTCTGGTGTGCCTCCCCAGTTACGAAAGTGGGGGGCCGTGAGACCTCCAATACCTCCGCTATCGGGGGACGATCCGCCGCTATTACCGGACGGATTGTTGGGAGCGGAGATTCTATCTCCGACAGGTCTACCTACAAGACCGTTCTATACCTGTTCAAGGCGAGGGTGGACTGGGGTCGGCTTTACGTCCATCCGGAGGACCTTCTATTGTACCGCCTGTTGTGCCCGCGCATTGACCCCTCCGTGTGGTCTGTCTGGGACGCCACATTGGCGCGTGCTGGCAGCTCACTGCTCCGCCGAGGCTCCAGCGTGTGTAAAGCTAACGCCTCTGGGGAAAATCAAAGCTTTTTCCCTCCTCTGCCTTTACCGGATTGTTTGGGCCGCATTCACTGAGGGATCCCACTGGAACTGAGCTCAGGAAACCCGGCCAAGATAAGAGATCAAGAAAAAGCAGCAGCAGAGCTCCGGATTAGACAGCCGCTCACTCCACCATCTTGGACACACCCAAGGGGGTAGCAGGTTTAACAGTCAGCCCGAAGAAGTGTGCCATAGGTCTCGAGGAGGCCAAATACCTTGGGTATGTTATTGGTCAAGGTCTGATTAAGACCCAGACCAATAAGATCGAGGTTATTCAAAAGTGGCCCCAACTGGTGAACAAGAAACAGGTTCGGGCCTTCCTGGGGAGTACCGATGCTTCATCCCCGACTTTGCCACCATTGCCGTTCCTCTGACCGATCTGAGGGTCAGGACAAGGGTAGAGGGTCAGGAATGGTTAAATGGAATTCCGAAGTCGAGAAGGCCTTTCAGAAATTGAAGCAAGCCCTTTATGTACAGCCGGTGCTCGTGACTCCAGACTTCACAAAGGAGTTTGTGGTTCAAACTGATGCCTCTGAGTTGGGACTAGGTGCTGCTGTTCTGTCCCAGATCAGAGACGGTGAGGAGCACCTGGTTGACTACTTAAGCAGGAAGCTTAATAGGCATGAAAGGAATTATGCCATTGTGGAGAAGGAGTGCCTGGCTATCAAGTGGACCTTAGAGGCCCTAAGATACTAACTGCTGGGAAGGTCATTCAGGCTAGTCACCGACCATGCCCTCCTTAAGTGGATGTGTAACAACCGGGAGAAACATAGCTGAAGGACTAGGTGGTTCCTGGCCCTACAGCCATTTAACTTCTCAGTGGAACACCAGGTTGGAAGGCTCCAAACTAACGCTGATGGTCTTTTCTGGGCCCATTGCATGGTTGGGACAGTTGCTCTGCCCGACGGGTTTGAGCAGAGGGGGAGGATATGTGTGGTTATGCAAGGCGCCACAATGGACAGGCGATACTTGTCACCTCTCATTCAATCATTTGGAGGCGACTAGTGAGAGTCCGACCTGGGTTTTGCCGGCCACCGTGGCAGAGGTGGTTCCGGCCCGGTCTTTCTGGTTCACTCAAACCCCTCTCCACCTGCATTTAATGACCAGGAAGAGAACAGAGGAGAGCTTGATCCTGGATCTCAGAGGGAGAAAGCTGACAGAGCGCTGTGTGCTAATTTGGACTCTTAGAACAAGGTTTGCAATGTGCTTATGTTTTGTGGGTATCAGGGACAGCCCCACACTGTTTATAGAGGAATCTGTTTGTTTTGTGCCAGACGCCGAGGTTTTGTTTTCTATTTTTGTTTGTGTTTTCAACTTGCAAACCCAAAATAATAAACCTGGCGAACCACCAGAATTTAACTCCTTGCCGACCGCCGATCGGCAATTGACGGCGGCAAGGTGGCTCGTGAGCGCAAATCGCCGTCATATGACGGCGGCCGCGCGCGCGCTCACTGTGTTCGGGTAGGGCCAGGGAGCGGGTGCGGCGGCTTCGATTGCCGCCGGCCACCCGCGATGGCCCCCCCGGAGCGAATGAGCGGAGGTCCGTGTAAGTAAACACGGACCTCCGCTCTGTGTGAGGGGGAAGGGCTGTGATCACAGCCTTCATGTATACGAAGGCTGTGATCGCTCCCCTTCCCCAGCCAGGGCAGTCCCCCTACAGTTAGAACACACCCAGGGAACATACTTAACCCTTAGCGCGCCCCCTGCAGGTTAACCCCTTCACTGTCAATGGCATTTACACAGTAATCAGTGCATTTTTATAGCACTGATCGCTGTATAAATGCCAATGGTCCCAAAAAAGTGTCAAAATAGTCCGACATGTCCGCTGAAATATCGCAGTACCGCAAAAAAATCGCAGATCGCCGCCATTACTAGTAAAAAAAAAAAAAACCCCAGAAATGAATTCTCACCATCCGTAAACGCGACCACTTTTGCGCAAACCAATCAATAAACGCCGATTGCGATTTTTTTAATCGCAAATATGAGGAAGAATATAAATCGGCCAAAACCGATGAAAAAAAATGTTTTTTTATATTTTTTTTTTTGGATTTGTATTTTAGCAAAAAGTAAGAAATTTGGGTTTTTTTGCAAAATTGTCGCTCTTCTTTTGCTTATAGCGGCGATCAGAAATGACGCAGAGGGGATCAAATACCACCAAAAGAAAGCTCTATTTGTGGGAAAAAAAGGACGCAAATTTTGTTTGGGTACAACATCGCACGACCGCGCAATTGTCAGTTAAAGCGACGCAGCGCCGAATCGCAAAAAGGGCTCCGGTCCTAAAGCAGCCAATCCTTCCGGGGCTGAAGTGGTTAAAGAGACTAACATCCATGCTGAAACTTTTCCACTGAAAAGTGATCCCCACAAGCTAATCTCCCATAATATATATACATTATACACAGTACCTCACAAAAGTGAGTACACCCCTCACATTTTTGTAAATATTTTATTCTATCTTTTCATGTGACAACACTGAAGAAATGACACACTGCTACAATGTAAAGTAGTGAGTGTACAGCTTGTATAACAGTGTAATTGTGCTGCCCCCTCAAAATAACTCAACACTCAGCCACTAATATCTAAACCACTGGCAATAAAAGAGAGTACACCCCTAAGTAGCCATTTTCCCTCCCCGATGTCATGTGACTCAGTGTTACAAGGTCTCAGGTTTGAACGGGGAGCAGGTGTGTTTAATTTGGTGTTATCGCTCTCACGCTCTCATACTGGTCACTGGAAGTGCAACATGGCAAAGAACCCAGCATCTGTATAAGTAATGTGCTGTAGGAATGACTTCCTCTGTTACGAGCTCCTGCTGTTGTTCTACAAGTAACACGCTGAAGTAAAAGACTTCAGAGGTATAAACCGAACCTTAAAATCCCAAATGCTATTAGAAAAAAATGTTGAATTTTGAGACTGTTTATTTGAAATGTAACAATATTTTGAAATGTCAGTTAGATTGGTAAGATAATATTCTATCTTTTTCAGGTCTACAAGGAGACAACGTGCCAAGGTTGCCCTTAAAGGGCGGTATTCATGAAGATGCAGCACCCTCCTAGTTTGGGTACTAGTGACTGTATATAGTTTTTGGCTCACTCTGCTTACCAGGAGAGCATATAAGCAGAGAGCAAATACATTTGCCTATCAGGGAGCCTGGATTTAAGTAAGGTCTTAAGAGGTTTTTGTCCATCCAAACTGACAGGTCACTGCAGAGAGCTAGAGATGAGCACTAAGACCCCTTTCACTCTGAGGCGCTTTTCGGGCACACAGGGTGATGAAAAACACCCCTCTCCATTGAAATTAATGGAAAGTTCTTCAAAAGTGCTCAGTGTCTTACTAGCAGTTTAGAAGTGCCTCAGTGTGAAAAGGGGCCTTAAAGTAGAGCTGTGAGCATGCTATAGATCAGTTGTCTCCAAACTACAGCCCACTACATGCTTTTATCTCCCCAACTAAAGTGGCGTATCCTCACTATGCACTGATTGAAGATTGGGGTCAGCAGAGGCTGCTTATGGTCTCTGTCTGCCTCTAACAGAGAGGTGGGGAAAATTCAGATGGGGACCCTGATGGGGGGGTGCACCTCTGACTGCAAACCTAATGTTAGGTAGGACTCTGGTGGAGACCCTGACATGAGGTGATTGCTGAGGACCCTGATGTAAAGGAGAGTGACGAGTCAGATGGGGGCCTTAAAGCAGTTGTTTACTCATACAAAAAAAAACCTGTAAAAAGGGAAAGGCATGAGCTAGTATGCTACTAGCTCATTATGACATGCTTACCTCAGAACGAAGCTCCAACATGTCCACTCGGTCCCCACAGAGGGAGCGGACATGTTCCCTCTGGGGATCCTTCTGGGTACATGGCTCCGGTGCCGTGAGTGGCCAGAGCTGCAACTCCCGCATTCGCACTGGAACCCATTTTTCCCGGCATGTGCCGTGACATCAGTGGCTGCATTTAGGGCGAATATCTCCTAAACCATGCAGGTTTAGGAGATATTAATTTTACCTACAGGTAAGCCTTATTATAGGGTTATCTGTACATAAAAAGTAAAAAAATAAATTGGGTATACAACCGCTTTAATGTAAGTGGGGACTCAATGTGCCGTTCATACGGAAAAGTTTAGAAACCTCTGCTCTAGCCATGCAAATATTTGGATATGCTTAAAGCCCAATTGAACTTAAAATGTACTTGCCTGGTTTAAACTTTTAAGGTACATCAAAGCAAAAAGTTTGATTTCTTAAAAAAAAAAAAGCCTCAGCTATTGCCAAGTAGAAAAGCCTACCCCCTGCCAGCATTAGAGGACTGCTGCTCTTTATAGAGGTGTTCTCTCTGCAGGTCTGCCATGCCCCCTGCTGAGTCAGAGCTTGCAAATTATTAGTTTAACGTGATGGACGGGTGTCTTTTCAACCAGGCTTAGAGCCCTTTCACTTAAGTTGTTCGATCAGGTCAGGCTGTCAGTTTTTCAGACGGACCTCATCAGACCATGCAGTTTCTATGGAGCAGTGGATGTCAGCAGACACCTGTCACCATCCATTCCTGACCTCAAAAACCAGACAGATGGTGGTCCCACCTTCCATCAATCTGACAGATCAGATGGAAACAGACCACCTGTTGCCCCATAGGAGGAGAGCAGGGCTGTGTCTGGTCTGTGGAGTGGACAGGACCTTTCATCTGCCTGCTCAGCAGAGCAATCCCCTGCTGGAATCCGCAATAGCAGCTAGATGGAGGCACCCGTGTGAAAGGGACCCAACTATGCAACATGACTGCCAACTGCAGAGCTACAGTTTTGCTTCAGCAAGGGGTGTGTCAGACCTCTATTAGAGAGACTACTGCTTCCACAAAGAGCAATGGTCCTATTCTAAAAGATTACAAATAGGGTGGGTTGGCGCTGCTGTTTAGATCAGTGCACTGTGCAAAACGATAGCGTGGTGACACACAGGCTCCGCTTACATGTTATCATACGTCATCTTTCAGATTACAAAACGCGCAAGACAAGGCCTGTGCATCACCACGCTACCTTTGTTTCAGACACATAATAGCAGTAATCTTCCAGGCACTGTTCTGACTCGAGTACAGCTACCCGATTTCTCTGTACTATTGTAGCGGTGTTACACTATGGAGTTTTTTCCCCCCCTTCATTTCCACAAGGATCTATGGGTCGGATGCCTAAATTTAAACCGGTTGCCACAGAACACTAGTAGGGATATCCCCCTCGGCATACACAGCGGGTTCACGCTGTTCTGGCAAAACACTGCATATTGTGCAAGACGCTCTGGAATGTATTAAAAAGCCCTGAAGGGGCCAGGAATTGGTGTTTAACACGAGCACTTGAACAGAGAACTGAAATGTAAGCATTTACAGCCTTTGTATTGTATAACTCACTTTATTTTTCATTTGCATACATTAATATTTGTCAGGCACACTACAGGTACAGGATAGGGGTACCTTATTGTTGGTTCTTTAGCACCTCACATTTGTATTTGACTTGGTTACCACTTTGCAGCAACTTTCACACTTGGTAGTAGCAATATACCCATGTATCAATTTTTCAGTACCTTGATGCACTACAGCACTTTGCTAGTGGTAATATGAAATATCCTTTTTGCAGTTGTTGCACATTACACTGATCTAACAACGGCAGTGCCAACCCACCCCATTTGTTAATCTTTTATACTCGGCACTTCTCATTAGTGTCTAAGTGGGGGCAGCAGCCAAATATAAGGATCTAAAACCCACACTTCACATTCCAATCACATTAACCCCATCACTAGGAGGTAATGAAGTTATTTGGAGCCATTTGCACAGTATCACCTTTCCTATTTTTATGGTCCTTTTCTGTAGCTAGGAACAGGCTTTTCTGCTCAGGCAACAAACCCGAGCATACTCCTAAGTGTAGTAATTTAAGGTGTGAAAAAATATTCTATATTACGTTTTGTCTAAGAAAAGGAATGGGAGTGTCGGTGAGTCAACAGTGGGTCAGGAGCCGCTACGGGACAGAGATGACAGTTGCCCTTTAAAAATGATGTAAAGCGAGCGGATTTAAATCAAGCCTTTTTACTAGTGATTTAAAGAGACCTGATTTTAATCAAATTCACCCTGCTAGTACCAAAGGAAAAAAAAATAAAAAAAGGCACTCAAAATCATTGCCAGTAAAACCATGCTACTTGTAGAATCCCCTGCAAAAGAATAACTTCTAGTGTCCCAATGTCACAGTATCATTGGCAGCATTTCAAAATTGCAATTCTAGAATCCTTTCTACCATTTCCAGTGCTCTAAAACTATGCTGGGCTTGTCCACCAACCCAAACGCGCATTTAAGCATCAGCCCCAGAAGTTGCTGGTGCTGTGTCTTCTTGGCAGCAACCTTTACAAAAGCTATACACAAAAACAAAACTGATTGGTTGTTTCACTTTAATATACCCAACTGTTGCCTACTCACAACTGCCATTAAATCTGACCACAGCTTTAGGGCTCATTCACACCTGAGCATTTTGTAGCTTAAATATGCCTGAAGCTACAAAAACACTGGGGGGGGGGGGGAGAAACACAATGATTCTCTATGGAGAAGGTTCACATCTCCAGTCAAAAAATGCTTGAAGCCAAACGCCCCAAGCTCAAACTACTCCAAGGTATTTTTGTCATGCGAATCGGGTGTTTCTGGCCAATTTGTATTGCCATTCTATCAATGTAAAAGCGTCAGTCACGTGCATTAGCGTGATATCACACTTCAAAAACGTGTCGCTCAGGTGTGAATGCAGCCTTAGTGTACTTTATCCACACCATAACCTTGCCCTCTTCTAGACAGGAAGCCTGTTACACACCTATAAAATAAAAGTTAAAAACCTAGAGGTTCTCATTGACAAGGTCATTAGCATGCCAAAAGGGGAAAAAAAGGGAAATGATAAAAGAAAACCCAGCAGATCATACTTAAAGGATTCTATAAAAGCTTAGTAGGCCTTTCTACATTTTAGAAAAAAAGTGCTTGCAAGGCCTACATCAGTATGTACTTAATGGAAGGGGATATCCACATTACAGGAACTGAGAGGGTATTTCTCAAGCACCCACTTGTAATGGCTGGCCAGGTTATCGCTAAATGGTTGGTGGTATTAAGGTCTCAGTAGCAGCTAGTGGAGGCTCAACAACATAGTTAGCAATATACAGATAAGCAACCTGCCATGAAGTACTGTACAGGGAATTAACAGTCAGAGTAAATGACCAATGTGCCAATTCATATACAAAGAACTTTAATCTGATATTAATATACAAAAGTTATAAAGCCGATATTTTACATTAAAACCTGACAACATTAAGAAGTGACAGACAGAACAGGATCTTGCTTAAGACAAAGAGGTATCATGATACCACCCAGCTTGCTAGTACAAAGGGGCCCCAACCAGCACTAGTGGTCAGTAGAATCTTGAACCCTATATAACCATAGTCATTGCCACTTCCTGGCTCTGGAATAAAAACCATCTACAGCCAACGAGGCTGGCACAAAGTTCCTCATTCAGGAGACCGTGTCCTTTTTTCTGTAGTCCAGCTACGCCGTGGCCTTAATGTGTATTGCACCAGACTTCGAGCTCTGCAGTTTCTCCACCATGGTACGGGCATAGCGCAAGCGGCTTGCTAGCTCTTTTGAGCAGCCAAATTCCTCTAAAAGGCTCAACTTGAAAGTGTGGAACTCCCGCTTCTCATCAATATAGGAGACAGCAGCCATAAGGGGACACAGAATGATCTTTGTGTGATCCTGTAAAAGAAGACAGCACATTTTAAACAGCAACTGAAGTTGAATCTATATTTAGAATCAGACTTTGTACTAGGGATCGACTGCTGATCACTTTTTTGGAAGCATCAGTCACAAATGTACCCATTACCCATATTTTTTTTTACGAGGGTGATGGATTCATCACACCAGTACCATTTTTTTCAAGCAGACTGCTCTGATGGAACAACCGATGCAGCTCAGCAGCGGCTCAACTGTTATTACAAGCAGCAGGAGGGGACAAAACACCGCCCCCCCCACCGCTGCCCGTCAGGGCTCTCCCGTCCAACCAGAAGGCACGACAAGCAACTAGCCACCATGTCTGCTGGCCGCAGACCCAAACAAAGCCAATGCTTCATTCAGGTCTCAGATCTAGAAACCCAGAAGCGATATCATGACATCACTTCTCAAATTACTGGCATCTTAATAAAAAGGCACCAGTTTTAAATAGAAGGTATTCAAACAAAGATCTTGACGTTTTGAATACTTTCAAGTGCAGAGGGGTTCGGGAGTGTGTAGCATCAGCACCAAAAAAAAAAAAAAAAAAAAAAAAAGTCAATCCCTACAACTCTCCACTATTACAGCAGGTATGCCAAGCATCTCATTATGACTGCAGCATTAAGCAACAGAAAATACCCATTCCTTAGCAATTAATTTTCTACAGTGCACAGTCCTCACCTGGAAGAAGTTAATCTGAACGGTTCCATTGCTGAGATGTAGGATGATTGCACTTCTTGTCCTGAACCAGGTCCGCAGGAAGGGGAGGCGAGCCAGCTCGTCACCCTCCCGGGGAGTGATGTTGGCACCAGCCTTCAGAAGGTGCTCACTCATGTAGTTCCTGAAGTATTTCAGTAGTGTGATCTGCAAGGGAAACAGCCAAATGTTCATTCGGGCTAAGGAATCACTGACTGCTGTAAATAAACATTGCTCTCAGCCGAGTGTGTACATGTGTAAACGAGCTCCTACCACCACCTTGACAAACCAGCCCTGTCCATGCATACCACTTCTCCAGGTTATGGGCTGCAGCAACATCAGCACTGGAAGTAGGTAACCGGAAACTCCCAAGCCTTCCATAGGCTCCTTTCAACAAGAGATTCTTCCTCCCCACTGGCTCTACTTTGCACTGTAGATCAGTTTTAGCATGACAAGGGCTCCTCAGAATGCAGCCACATCTTAGAGGACCCCCATTATGGATGAACTTTCAAATATTTTCCCTGCTACAAACTATGGGAGCAGGAAAACCCTCAAGACATGTCAGAGGTCTGGAATGACCTGAAAGGTTTGCATCAGCTCAGAGGAACTGGGATCCATTTCCGCCATAGCAATTAACAGGCAGGCATTCTGCCCTATGGGCTTTGTTATAAAGCACGAAAATATTTGTGGAGCCTACATATAGCACAGAATTGCTTTTCTATTTTTTCAAAAGGTTTGGTCCCATCAGCCCTTCTGGTTTTCTAACCCCCACCTATAGGATTAAGCCAAGTAACCCAGCAGACACAAGGTTAGGAACCTCTGGTTAGTCTTCGCAGCTTTTTAGTTGACAAGACCTCTAGGCTTTGGCAAGTTTTACTCAACTTACCATCCTAGCATTCTCTTATCTCTCCCTCCTCCTGAACCTCAAGTGCTAGCTGGGAGACATGCTCTACCATAAAATCATCATTTTGTCCCCTCCGATCTGACACTATGGCAACATTGCAGTTTTATTTTTGTTAAATAGGGAGAGGAGTGCTAAGTGCATGATGGTGGGTAGCATGTGCGGGATTGTGCCAGTGTTCTCTTTACAAATTTTTTTTATGGTTACTATGTTTTTTTGAGAGGGCGGTTGGAGGTGGACAGTGTTGGTAGTATATTTTTACAATTTTAATTCAATATTTATTGCAATTCTTACTTTTATTTTTTTTCATTAGCCCTGTTGTGGGGCTTTGGCAAGACATCAGGTGTCTAAATGAGACCTGACATCTCTCCTTTGAGACAGGGAATGAGAACAGTCCAGTCGCTTGCTCTGCAGCTAAGGCAGCACTGAAGCATCGTAAAACGCAGTTTTGACAGCTACCCACTTTGCAGTGAACTGAGCCGAAAGTTCAGCCCACTCCTTCCCCTGATGCCATCTGGGACACTTCACAGGTCCCGGAAGACCGGCCCATTCAAAGTGCATGGACAGTAGGAAACCGGCTGTGAAGCCCGCAAGGCTTCACTGCCAGTTTCCCTTAGCCAAAATGGCTGCGTCAGCAGAGCAGATTCAAGAATTGGCTCAGGTGAGGACACTGCTGGGTGACTGGACAGGCAAGTGCCCCAAAATTAAAAAGTCAACAGCTCAGTATTTAAGAACCTACAGAACCTAGTGACTACCTATAATCAGTGATGGCCAACCTTAGAACCCTAAATGTTTCAAAACTACATTTCCCATGACTACACTACAGAGTGCATGATCATCACGGGAAATGTAGTTCCAACATATCTGGGGTGCCAAGGTTAGCCATAAAAGGTCTAAATAAAATTGCTGGGCACTGAAAGCAGATGGTTGCCTCCATGATCACAGAATGAATTGAACTCCCTTGCATACATCTGGAGGAGCTGGTAGCACAAAAATGATCCATATACTTGACCATCTGGTGTACAGCATCTGGGTATTCTTTTCAGACTTCTTTCCAAACCATTTTCTCCCTGCTGGATTTTCTGTACATTAGGTTCAAGCTGCATATTCCATCCTCACACCCTTCTCTCACTTGCCTCATACTCCAATTCCCCATTACATCATTCATTTACAGGCATTCTATCCAAACATTGGTAGCTGTCTTCTGGGAAAGGATTACCCCCAACATTCTTCTGTTGACTGATGCTTGTAGCCCAAGACCCACAGAGACTTCTGCGACACCTAATGACTGGACACCAAACCTTATGTCCATTATGGGGTCTGGACCAAGGTTGTAGGTCACCTTCTGGGGCATCCACAAATGCAGGTTGTTCCCTTTTAATGATTTCTTGCCCTTATGGTCTTAGGTTGATGTGGAGTGTATCTGCCTACAGAATCTGTACTAGTGACAATACTTGGGATTACTGTGAAAAAGCGATTTCTATTTGTACTTAAAGTGGTTGTCAACTCGTGACAACCACTTTAACCTACAGGTAAGCCTATAATAAGGCTTACCTGTAGGTGCCCTGCATCTCCCCCAAACCTGTACGGTTTAGGGGATATACAGTGTACTGCTTGTGCCCACGCACAGTGAACAGCCTCCGTGCCATTCCTTTACTGTGATCGTGCCGTGACTGGTGGGTCCCGTGCGCATGCGCGGGAGTGACGTCACGCAACTCCGGCCAGTCACAGAGCCGGAGTCGCAGCCCCGGAAGGAAGAGGGGCCAAAGATGGATGCTGCCTGCACAGGGGACATCACAGGCTTTGTTTGCAGGTAAGTGACACATAATAGGCTAATATGCAATGCATAGTAGCTCATTATGCCTCTACTTTGCAGGGGAATATTGAGGAAGTAAAACCCATCAGGGTTTACTTACTCTTTAAAAGAAACTTCCTTACAAAAAGTAATAAAATGAGAGCAAAGTTTAAGTACACCTGTCAGAATGACTGCTAAACATGCTACTTCTATAACACATTCAGTATTTTGAGTTAATTGTGGAGCAAATAAAAAAAAAAAAAAAAAAAACAAAAGTCCAGGAGATGTCAAGCACCTAGCTTGACTGAACTCTGCTCCATCACTTTACAAAGCAGCTGAATTCAGCTTTAAAGTCTTGTATAATGATTGTCAAATCATATACTCTTACCTTCTTAGTCAGTGCTGATGGGTAAGCACGCACAGTGAGGTAAGACTCTGTATTATTCCTCTCAATGTACTGTAGACTGTCACCATCGTTGTACATTATCAGCCGAGTGGAGTCATTAAAGAGCACGCCTACACTGTTATCACAAAGCTGGTATCCTGGGGAGAAAACATTTTTAGTGGCCATATAAGAACAGCCATATATATCAGACTGCAGTTTAGGCCAGCACATACCTAGTCCATATTTGTCAGAGTAATCCACCCATTTGCTGACCCAGAAAATTGGATTGCAGGCCGGATCCTCTGCTTCATCTGTAGGAGGGAAATAAAAAAAATTTAGAGTTAGCACATCATGACCTGATCCCTTAGGCCCCTTTCATGGTGCCGCAACGTAAAAGTTGCATGATTTTGACACAATTTCAGGGAATGACTGCAAACTTGAGGTCTACGGACCTCAACTCACATGAAAGTCAGACTAAAGTAGTGCAGGGACTACTTTGAAGTCAGCACAACTTGAAGTCATACACGCATGAATAGTTGTCATTGGAAAATCACGGGGAACGACTTGTCATGCAACATTGCAGTCTAAGGCCCCTTTGACATTTTTTTTAACTTGTTCTGCGACTTGGGACTGCAAAGTTGCATGGCAAGTCATACCCCATGGTTTCTAATGAGTACCGTTCATCTGTGCAACTTCAAAGTAGTCCCTGCACTACTTTGATGCGATTTGAGGTCCTCATGAAAATGACAAATTCTTTATGCAGAATAAAGTTGCAAAAATAAAAACTTTATCAGTGTCCCCATAATGCAGCCTGACACAAGGAGAGCAGAAGAGAAGAGTCGGCCAGATCAGAGAGCAGGGATTGCAGCCTTCATTTGAATTTCCACTGTGTTCCCAGAGCTTACCGTCTGTCCTGCCTCATGGCGATAAGGTCAACACATCCCGTCATTGGACAGGTGTTCCGTCTAGCAAAGGCCAGGAGGCAGGACGGGGTGGCATGAGCTCCAGGGACACTGCAAGAATTCTAATGAAAGCCGTTAATGCAGGCAACCCCCGCTCTCCGATGAACTGGGTGGCTCGCCTCTTCCCCTGGCTGGGAGAACGGCTCCCATTGAACCCTACCTGCCGATGGAGTTGAATGGGAGGCAGCCCACGCTCATCAGCCCTCATTTTTCACTTGCAAAAATGCGAGTGGAAAAATTTGAGGGCCGTTAACGGTATTTAGTATAACAGTGCAACCTAATAGTATTTCTAAACAGGTTTTAAAGTGGCTGAATTCCTGGAATTCAGCTTTACTAACTGGACTTTGTGCAGAAGACAGACAATACTAAAAACAGCCAGGCTTCAATGCTCTAATCCAATTGGACAAAAGACTAGATGCAGATTTGTCCTTAAAGCGATTGTAAAAAAATCACCTCTGTTCTCAGCTGTATAAGCTTCCCAGTGAATTGCTGTGCCAGGACGAGCGTGATCATTGGAGAGCAGGCAGAGTTCCCAGCATAACTAGAGAACTGACCAGTGTGTTCAGTACCTTTTCTATTAGAAACTGGCAGGAACACCAGAGATTTCACATAAAGGAAGGAATACAAAAATAGGATACTCTCATACAAGTACATGGACACATCAGGAGTACGAGATGTTGGGTAACAAATGCTTTAAGAGAATCATTTCTCCAAATCAACCGTTTAAAGCTGGACCCCGATTGGTAGACCCCCCTTATAAAAAGTAATGCTTTAGTGTTTAGATAAAGTGTACCAAAGAGGACATAAAGACTCACCCTGGCGGACGACAGCCTTCTCAGCAGGCTTAGCAGCATTGACACTGGTCAGTTGTTGCATCATATCGGACAAGTAACAATCCGCAGGCTCTGTGCACTCTGGTGGTAGCATATCTTCATCCTTTCCTGGTGCTACATTCTTCTCAACCAAAGGAGAATCTTGGCCTGTAGTAAACACCACATATCAGATACTATAATAGATATCAATTGAGCTGTCCTCATACTGCAAAAAAGGCTAGTCTTGTTCCCAGACAAAAGGCCTATCCAGAAGAGTCACATTTGTGGTTAAGGCTATAGCAGCAAAAAAAGTTGTTGCCCAACTGTGGCACATTGGCGAGATGTAGTTATTTGCTTGTCTTCATCCGACTTGTGGCACCATTTCTCCTACCAACCACAGTGGGATAGACTGCATTTCAAACACCCGCTAATCATTAAGTCAGGTGACAGCACTTATCCAATTCCACTGCTCTGTCTACATAAACTGTAAAATGCTGCCAGGCTACCAACGCCCTGCTGGGAGGAGCAGAGCAACTGAAACAAGAGTTCTGCCACAAAGCACTGCCTAACAGGGAGAAATCTTCAGTTGCAATAACCGCTTAGGGGTTTTGTCCTTACCCCACCCTGTGATTAGGCAGTAAAAGAAGCAGGGCTCCCAATCTCAGCTTTCTACTCCAAAATTGGGGGGAAAAAAAAAAAAAAAAAAAAAAAAAAAGTTTAAGAACCAATGGCTTGCCTTCAGAACCACTTTAAAAGGTATAATTCCAGTTATCTAAAGCCTCCCTTTGGCTGCAGTTTACAGACCAGCATGCTACTGTACAGCCCCACCAATCTGGGATGGATGCTCTTCTGGATATACTTTTATGCAAGATAAAATGGAATGTTAAGCTCAAAGCCAAGGTGGCCAAATACATCTCCCAAACTGCAGTGATCAGAAAAGACCTACCTTTGTTAATTGCAGTAAGTGGTTTCCTAAAGCTTGGATCAATGGAACTTGGTGCAATGGAGAATCGGGGAGGCACGGTCAGGCATGTAGTGGGAAGACGGGAGGGAATGTAGCCGCTGGTGAAAAACTCGTCAGTCAGTAACTCATCTATGGTTGGTCTGGTGGTGGGATCTGAACGGAGCATCTTCTGTATGAGAGCTGCCGCTACAGGGTTTATGTGCTGAAAAGAGGAAGCAATCAATTAATGGCAGAAAAGCTACAGCCAGCAAGTCAAGTGATAGAAATTAACTGCTTTATACTGCCAACCACCCTGCGTTGATCATGTGAGTGAAGGTCTAAGCATTTTGTCACATTACCTCTACACTGAAAACCAAGATTAGCCAAACTGGTCCTCGCAATTCCGAAATCACATGACAAAGCGGTCAGCAAGATAACCTGCAGCAGTCCGGGCAACAGGTTCATTTATGGTCTGTTAGGATGCAATCCCTGTGTTTTAGGAAGAAAGCAACTTCTCAGCAATTTTTCCTTCCAGCCTGCATAAAAACCACATGGACCCTATGAGGCAAAGGGTGCTTTTGTCGTTATTGACCAGAGGATACTTTAAACAAGATATTGGCTCCCTTTGGTCTGATGAATAAAGTTAATTGTTTGTACCAGGTTAGTTGAGTGCATATAAACCCAAACATGTTTTTTTAAGTGTTAGTAAAGTCGATTTTGACTCGTACCTACAGGTAAGCCGATAATAAGGCTTACTTGTAGGTACAGTGAATATCTCCTAAACCTGTACTGTATAGACAGGGATAAGTAATTAGCGGACCTCCAGCTGTTGCAAAACTACAAGTCCCTTTATGCCTCTGGGTGTCATGCTTGTGGCTATCAGTCTTCCTATGCCTCGGACTTGTAGTTCGGCAACATCTGGAGGTCCGCTAATTGCATACCCCTGGTATAGGAGATAGTCACACTGCATGCAGCCAGCAATGTCACCGATGCATGGGGACAGCATACCCATGCAGTCATCGCAGCTCAACTAGTCTGGAACACTCAGAAGACTGGGTGAATATGTAAGCCCTGTCAGCATGGTGCTGGAGGGCTTTGTGCTAAGACATTTCATAATGTGCAAGTATGACATGCAGGGTTATGTGTGAAAAGAAAAAAAACAAACAAAGGGAGGCACACGTGGTTTACTACCGATTTAACCAATTGCCGACCGGCAAACGCAGGTTGAAGGCAACAAGGTGACTGAATATCGCAAGCCGCCTGCGAGATCGTGCAGACGCCGCCGGAGGCGCGCTCGCTGTGTCAGGGAGTGGGTAGGGCGGACGCGATCTCCGCCGGCTACCTACGATGCCCCCCCTCCCCCGCAGTGAAAGTACAGAGATCCGTGCATGTAAAAAAACACGGATCTCCATTCTGTGTGGGGGGGGGGGGGGGGGGGGGG
>BLSH010053145.1:560698-578388 GCA_018402905.1 Glandirana rugosa | reverse complement strand
AAACTTACCCTGGAGAAGAAGAGCCTTGGAGCTGTCACCACAGGAGTACCTACCACCTGTAGTACACTTGTAAAGCCAATAGGCAGGTGGAGTTCCGTTCGTGAAACAACGTAGCGTTGCAACGAAAAAGTGGGAAGCCGTTAAAGAACAAGTGTTATCTAACACCCTTCGGGAAGGATAAGAAAGAATATCAAGGCGTCCGGTCCCATAATTGTTACATGTCTATGAACTTTTCCCCGTTTGACCACATTTTTAACAGGTCTATATATACCATAGGAAACAACTCGTCACCCATCCGGTCCAGGGTATGTTAAAAAGGTCTACACGGGTACATCCAGCCCGTGAACCTACATGGGCACATCTGGAAAAATTGTATGGGACCTGGCCTACCCACTGCTCAACAAAGGATACCATATATATCTGGACAATTTTTACACCAGTTTGCCCCTTTTCAAGTATCTGTACATTGTTAATACCCTGGCCTGCGGAACTATAAGAAAGAATAGGAAGGGCTTCCCACAATCTATTGTGAACAAGAAATTGCCGAAGGGTGAAAAAGCAACGTTGCGATGCAACAAAGTGCTTGCCTTGAGGTGGACGGATAACCGAAATGTTCACATGATGTCCACCATCCATGAGGACACCACTGTCGAGGTTCCGAGAAGAAGAGGTCCCATTCAAAAGCCAACCTGCGTCCAAGATTATAATCTCTACATGGGGTGGGGGGGTTGGATCTCAACTACCAAATGATTCAACCGTATTTGGCAATAAGGAGGTCCCGGTTCTGGTACAAGAAGATAGCCCTTTATCTAATTCATTTGGCCATGTATAATGCCTACATAATCTTCAGTAAATCCACAGAAAACCCCACCCCTTCCTAAAATTCATAGAAGAAATTGTCACGTCCCTATTTATCCAGAAAACCTTCGCTCTGAAGCGGTTAGCCGACTTCATGAGTGACACTTCCCAGACAACATTCCCCCATCTGAAACAGGCCGAAGACGCCAAAAAAGATGTAGAGTATGCAGCAAGAGAGGATCCCGCAAAGATACCAGCTTCCATTGTCCCCAGTGTCCCTCCGAACCTGGCCTTTGCATTGGTGAATGCTTCAGAGAGTACCACACATCCATAAAATATTAGCCCATATATTACCCAATTTTTATCATCTGTGCTGACCATTTTCATGCTTCCCCAAATAACCATGCCCCTTCCTTCCACGTGAACTGACCCTAGCCTGTTTTTCGACTATGCTTCTGCCTAACATTTGGACTGCTTGCACGTGAACTGACCCTGGCTTGTTTTATCAACTACGCTTCTGCCCACTGTTTGGACTGCTTGCATGTGCACTGACCCTGGCCTGTTTTACCAACTATGCTTCTGCTTACCGTTTGGACTGCTTGCACGTGAACTGACCCTGGTCTGTTATCGATTATGCTTTTGCCTACCACTTGGACTGGTCTATTGCCCTGCTACAGTAGTACACAGGGGTCTCACATATGTGAGGGGCACTGTTTGTTTTTTTTCCGGACGGATGGAGAAAAGAAAATTTTTGTTTACTCCAGGTTTTGTAATTTCCGGATTAGGGACTGGTTGCCCGGAGGCTTCAAAGTGAAGGGTGGGAGAAGCATCTACCCCTGTGCCCCTGTGCACAGGTCTTACCCGAATGAGCCCCTCAGCCTGCTGCTGACTCACTGCCATCTTGCCTCTGCTTGCTGCATGACCTGACCACACCTCTGCCTGCTACCTGGACTATGGAAGTAATTAGCTGTAGCAAGAGGCAGCATGTTTATGAAGGGCTGGAGAGCTGTACAGTGAGTGACTGCAGGTAACAATGTACCAGGACCAATATTATGGCTGTGCTGGCTGTCTGTCTGGACAATTTCTATGGACAAATGCTTTGGCTGTGCTCACAATGTCCTTGTACTAACTATAGGCAATATTCCTGCCTGCTGCCTGGATAACTACTATTGCCGTTGCTAAGCACATCCCTGCCTGCTGCCTGGACCAATGCTCTCCTCGGTGGACACTACTAAAACCACAGGTAATACTTCTTTTTTACCCTTTCCTCAATATAACTTATTTTGGAGTGTAATTCTTGGTATGTACATGCTATTTGATGATGTGTGGTTCTTAAGAAATTATATGTGTAATTTATGCTCCTAGAACGCCTGATGGTACTATTTGGATGTTGGGCCTCTGTATGTGCCCAGGTTATGTAAAAGTCTTACACATGTGGTATCGCCATACTCAGGAGGAGTAGCAGAATGTATTTTGGGGTGTCATTTTTGCTATGTACTTGCTATGTGTTGGAAATATCTTGTAAATGGACGACTTTGTGTAGAAAAAATGTGTTTTCATTTTTTTTCCACAGTTTCCAAAAACTTCTGGAAAAAAATGACATGTTCAAAAGACTCATTATGCCTCATATATTATACGTTGGGGTGTTTGCTTTCCAAAATGGGGTCATTTTATGGGCAATTCCATTGTCCTGGTGCTCCAGGACCTCCAAAAGTGTAATAGGTGGTTGAGAAATGAGATGTGCAATTTATGCTCGTAGAACGTCTGATGGTGCTAGTTCAATGTTGAGCCTCTGTATGTGGAAAGGCTGTGTAAAAGTCTCACACATGTGGTATCACCATACTCAGGAGGAGTAGCAGAATGTATTTTTGGGTGTCATTTTTGCTATGTACATGCTATGTGTTGGAAATATCTTGTAAATGGACAACTTTGTGTAAAAAAAATGTGTTTTAATTTTTTTCCACATTTTCCAAAAACTTCTGGAAAAAAAAGGACATGTTCAAAAGACTCATTATGCCTCATAAATTATACGTTGGGGTGTTTGCTTTCCAAAATGGGGTCATTTTATGGGCAATTCCATTGTCCTGGTGCTCCAGGACCTTCAAAAGTGTAATAGGTCGTTGAGAAATGAGATGTGCAATTTATGCTCGTAGAACGTCTGAAGGTGCTAGTTCAATGCTGGGCCTCTGTATATGGCCAAGCTTTGTAAAAGTCTCACAAATGTGGTATTGCCATACTCAGGAGGAGTAGCAGAATGTCTTTTGGGGTGTCATTTTTGCTATGTACATGCTATGTGTTGGAAATATCTTGTAAATGGACAAGTTTGTGTAAAAAAAATGCGTTTTAATTTTTTTCCACATTTTCCAAAAACTTCTGGAAAAAAATGACATGTTCAAAAGACTCAATATGCCTCATATATTATACGTTGGGGTGTTTGCTTTCCAAAATGGGGTCATTTTATGGGCAATTCCATTGTCCTGGTGCTCCAGGACCTTCAAAAGTGTAATGGGTGGTTGAGAAATGAGATGTGCAATTTATGCTCGTAGAACGTCTGAAGGTGCTAGTTCAATGTTGAGCCTCTGTATGTGGACAGGCTGTGTAAAAGTCTCACACATGTGGTATCGCCATACTCAGGAGGAGTAGCAGAATGTATTTTTGGGTGTCATTTTTGCTATGTACATGCTATGTGTTGGAAATATCTTGTAAATGGATGACTTTGTGTAAAAAAAATGTGTTTTAATTTTTTTCCACATTTTCCAAAAACTTCTGGAAAAAAAATGACATGTTCAAAAGACTCATTATGCCTCATAAATTATACGTTGGGGTGTTTGCTTTCCAAAATGGGGTCATTTTATGGGCAATTCCATTGTCCTGGTGCTCCAGGACCTTCAAAAGTGTAATAGGTCGTTGAGAAATGAGATGTGCAATTTATGCTCGTAGAACGTCTGAAGGTGCTAGTTCAATGCTGGGCCTCTGTATATGGCCAAGCTTTGTAAAAGTCTCACAAATGTGGTATCGCCATACTCAGGAGGAGTAGCAGAATGTCTTTTGGGGTGTCATTTTTGCTATGTACATGCTATGTGTTGGAAATATCTTGTAAATGGACAACTTTGTGTAAAAAAAATGCGTTTTAATTTTTTTCCACATTTTCCAAAAACTTCTGGAAAAAAATGACATGTTCAAAAGACTCATTATGCCTCATATATTATACGTTGGGGTGTTTGCTTTCCAAAATGGGGTCATTTTATGGGCAATTCCATTGTCCTGGTGCTCAAGGACCTTCAAAAGTGTAATGGGTGGTTGAGAAATGAGATGTGCAATTTATGCTCGTAGAACGTCTGAAGGTGCTAGTTCAATGTTGGGCCTCTGTATGTGGCCAAGCTGTGTAAAAATCTCACAAATGTGGTATCGCCATACTCAGGAGGAGTAGCAGAATGTATTTTGGGGTGTAATTTTTGCTATGTACATGCTATGTGTTGGAAATATCTTGTAAATGGACGACTTTGTTTAAAAAAAATGTGTTTTCATTTTTTTCCACATTTTCCAAAAACTTCTGGAAAAAAATGACATGTTCAAAAGACTCATCATGCCTCATATATTATACGTTGGGGTGTTTGTTTCCCAAAATGGGGTCATTTTATGGGCAATTCCATTGTCCTGGTGCTCCAGGACCTTAAAAAGTGTAATAGGTGATTGAGAAATGAGATGTGCAATTTATTCTCGTAGAACATCTGAAGGTGCTAGTTCAATGTTGGGCCTCTGTATGTGGACAGGCTGTGTAAAAGTCTCACATATGTGGTATCACCATACTCGGGAGTAGCAGCAGAATGTATTTTGGGGTGTCATTTCTGCTATGTACATGCTATGTGTTGGAAATATCTTGTAAATGGACAACTTTGTGTAAAAAAAATGTTTTCATTTTTTTTCCACATTTTCCAAAAACTTCTGGAAAAAAATGACATGTTCAAAAGACTCATTATGCCTCATATATTATACGTTGGGGTGTTTGCTTTCCAAAATGGGGTCATTTTATGGGCAATTCCATTGTCCTGGTGCTCCAGGACCTTCAAAAGTGTAATAGGTGGTTGAGAAATGAGATGTGCAATTTATTCTGGTAGAACATCTGAAGGTGCTAGTTCAATGTCGGGCCTCTGTATGTGGCCAGGCTGTGTAAAAGTCTAACACATGTGGTATCGCCATACTCAGGAGGAGTAGCAGAATGTATTTTGGGGTGTCATTTTTGCTATGTACATGCTATGTGTTGGAAATACCTTGTAAATGGACGACTTTGTGTAAAAAAAATGTGTTTTCATTTTTTTCCCACATTTTCCAAAAAACTTCTGGAAAAAAATGACATGTTCAAAAGACTCATTAAGTCTCATATATTATACGTTGGGGTGTTTGCTTTCCAAAATGGGGTCATTTTACAGGCAATTCCATTGTTCTGGTGCTCCAGGACCTTCAAAAATGTAATAGGTGGTTGAGAAATGAGATGTGCAATTTATGCTCGTAGAACGTCTGAAGGTGCTAGTTCAATGTCGGGCCTCTGTATGTGGCCAGGCTGTGTAAAAGTCTCACACATGTGGTATCGCCATACTCAGGAGTAGCAGAATGTATTTTGGGGTGTCATTTTTGCTATGTACATGCTATGTGTTGGAAATATCTTGTAAATGGACAACTTTGTCTCCCTTCATATCCCTCACGCATCACATGTGCCATGGAATCCCTTCATCCTAGCACTAGTTGGACCTCTTCATATCCCTAAAGCATCACCTGCAGCATGGAATACCACCATCTCGCCACCAGGTGCCCCCCCTCAAACACCCCACATGCATTGCCTGGGCATTTCAGTCCCATTATCCTGCCACTAGGTGCTCCCAATTCATACCACCCACACATCATCTGCGCCATGCAGTCCCACCATCCTGCCACTAGGTGTTACCCCCTCATATCTTTCACACATCACCTGCTCCATGGAGTCCCATCATCCCACAACTGGATGCTCCCCCTTCATATCGCATCAAGCGTCACCTGCGCCATGGAGTCCCATCATCCCACAATTAGATGCTTGCCCTTCATATCTCTCAAGCATCAGCTGCACCATGAAGTCCCATCATTCCGCCACTAGGTGCTCATTCTTCATTTCGGTTATCACTGGGACAGGAAGGCACAGAGAACAATAATAACATTGTTAGAAGTTCTAAACCTTACACACTGATTAAAATGTATTTATCTTTTTGTCTCTGACTCCACTGGTCTGATTTCCCATTGCTTCCTCTTCTGAAACAGAAGAGATCCTCAAAACAGAACTACACTGCATCTGAGCGCCACATACAAAATGCTTTTTAATTAATTTTTGATATTCAAAGCAAACTCCCCCATTCCTCCATGTCTCCATGCTTTATTTTTCAGCTGTCAGTGGGGACAGCTGAATGTAGACTAAACAATTGCTGACAATAAAAAAAAATGAGAAAAAAACAGCATGGGCCCCCCCAATCCATGGCAGGCCCTTTTGGGTCTGGTATGGGTTTTAAGGGGAGCCCCACGCCAAAAATAATTTAAAAAACAGCGTGGGTCTGCTATGGATTTGGAAGGGAACACCACACCATTTTTTTAAAGCTTTGGCGTGGGGTTCCCTTCAAAATCCATAGCAGACCTAAGGGTCTGCTATGGATTGGGGGGGTGGGGGACCCAACGCCACCTCGCCAAAATACATACCAGACCAAACATGCCACCTGGGGGGATGCGAACCATATCACGCCACATGCCCTCAACATGGGAGAGTGCTTTGGGGTAGGGGGGCTCCTTGATGAGGATAAGGGCCTCTACCCACAACCCTGGCCGGTGGTTGAGTGGGTCTGCGGGCCGAGAGCTTATCGGAATCTAGAAGCACCCTTTAACAAGGGGGCCCCCAGATTCCACCCCCTCTATGTGAATGAGTGTGGGGTACTCCTACTCATTCACAAAAAAAAAAAGAAAAAGTGTAGTGAAAATAAACACGAGGCAGTTTTTGACAAGTCCTTTATTAAAACAACAAAAATAATGAAAAATTGCTCCCCCGTCGTAGATCCAGCGTCAATCACGATGAACGCTGGCCGTCGACTCACAGGAAAAAATAAAAAAAGGAGGTCCGCACCCGACGAAGGCTCCTGCAGAATGACAGCTCCGCTGTCTGACACTAGTTAAAGCGGTTGTCTACCCAATTGGTTTACTTTTACCTACAGGTAAGTCTATAAGGCTTACCTGCAGGTAAAATTAATATCTCCTAAACCTGTACGGTTTAGGAGATATTCCCCTTCTAATCATTTGCGGCGTTACGGCGCATGCGGCGTTACGGCGCATGCGCCGTGTATGTCCCGGCGCATGTGCCGTGTATGTCCCGGCAAAGGCCCAGCAATAGGGCCGGATCTTGCCGAAATGACGGGTCCCGCACGCATGCGCGGAAGTGACGTCTCGCGGCTCCGGCCAGTCCCAGTGCCGGAGCCGCGTACCCGGAAGCAAGATCCAAGGGAAGATGTGCGCTGCCTCAGAGGGGAAAGAGCAGGGACCTACCTTTTTTTCCAGGTAGACAACCGCTTTAAAAAACGAAGGAGCGGGACACCCAATGATGTCACCAGATGACCCCACCCCTTGTGACATCATCGGTGTTGGGTCAGTGACATCATCAGGTGTCCCCACCCTTAAGCTATTAAAAACTGTCAGATGGCGGAGTGACGTCACGAGGCGGCGGGCCACCCGGTGACATCATCAGGGGTCCCCGCCCTTTAGCTATTTAGAGTGGAGTTCCACCCAGTTAAAAGTGAGCAGCTACAAAAAGTGTAGCTGCTGACTTTTAACAATTGAACACTCACCTGTCCCTCGCTCCAGCGATGCGGTCGCTCTAGGGCACGTTCTTCTCCCCCTTCCCTCGGCGGCGCCGGCATCACAAGTGTGGAACCTGGCTTTGGCTTCAAAGCCGGGCACGCACTGCACATGCGCGAGTCGCGCTGCATCTTGTGAATGGCCCTCGTATCTTCTGGGACCTGTGACGTGTCCCAGAAGATCGCCGAGAGGGGGGGGTGAACTTCCTTCCAGAGCCGCGGCTCTAGGAGAGGAAGTGGACTTGGGACCCCATGAAAGCAGGGTCCCTGGTCCCCCCCCCCAAAAAAAAATTATATGCCAATTATGGCATGTCAGGGGGTCACCTTCCTTTAAAGCGGAGCTGTCATTCAGCGGGAGCCTTCATTGGGTGCGGACCTCTTTTTTTTTTTTTCTTCGGGTCGGTGGCCGGCGTTCAACGTGATTGATGCTGGATCTACACCAGGGAACAATTTTTTTTTTTTTAATAAAGGACTTGTCAAAACCTGCCTCTTGTGTTTATTTTCACTACATCTATTTTTGAATGAATGAATGAAGTGAATCATAGAATATACAGTCAGGTCCATAAATATTGGGACATCGACACAATTCTAATCGTTTTGGCTCTATACACCATGACAATTATTTTGAACTGAAACAAACAAGATGTGCTTTAACTGCAGACTTTCAGATTTAATTTGAGGGTATTTACATCCAAATCAGGTTAACGGTGTAGGAATTACAACAGTTTGTATTTGTGCCTCCCACTTTTTAAGGGACCAAAAGTAATGCGACAGATTAACAATCATAAATCAAACTTTCACTTTTTAATATTTGGTTGCAAATCCTTTGCAGTCAATTACAGCCTGAAGTATGAAATGCATAGACATCACCAGACGCTGGGTTTCATCCCTGGTGATGCTCTGCCAGGCCTCTACTGCAACTGTCTTCAGTTCCTGCATGTTCTTGGGGCATTTTCCCTTCAGTTTTGTCTTCAGCAAGTGAAATGCATGCTCAATCGGATTCAGGGCAGGTGATTGACTTGGCCATTGCATAACATTCCACTTCTTTCCCTTAAAAAACTCTTTGGTTGCTTTCGCAGTATGCTTCGGGTCATTGTCCATCTGCACTGTGAAGCGCCGTCCAATGAGTTCTGAAGCATTTGGCTGAATATGAGCAGATAATATTGCCCAAAACACTTCAGAATTCATCCTGCTGCTTTTGTCAGCAGTCACATCATCAATAAATACAAGAGAACCAGTTCCATTGGCAGGCATACATGCCCACGCCATGACACTACCACCGCCATGCTTCACTGATGAGGTGGTATGCTTTGGATCATGAGCAGTTATTTCCTTCTCCATACTCTTCTCTTCCCATCACTCTGGTACAAGTTGATCTTGGTCTCATCTGTCCATAGGATGTTGTTCCAGAACTGTGAAGGCTTTTTTAGATGTTGTTTGGCAAACTCGAATCTGGCCTTCCTGTTTTTGAGGTTCACCAATGGTTTACATCTTGTGGTGAACCCTCTCTATTCACTCTGGGGAAGTCTTCTCTTGATTGTTGACTTTGACACACATACACCTACCTCCTGGAGAGTGTTCTTGATCTGGCCAACTGTTGTGAAGGTTGTTTTCTTCACCAGGGAAAGAATTCTTCGGTCATCCACCACAGTTGTTTTCCGTGGTCTTCCGGGTCTTTTGGTGTTGCTGAGCTCACCGGTGCGTTTCTTTTTGAGGATGTTCCAAACAGTTGATTTGGCCACACCCAGGGCCGTCTTTAATTTTGATTGGACCCTGGGCAAATATTTTCTTGGGGCCCCCCATGCAATTTCACTCTCCACCTGCTCTGAGACATACAATAAATAGCAACTAGACTCAAAATCAGTTTACTGAATCAGATCAGCAGTGGTTTTGATTGGTTGCCAGAGGTTACAGCATATCATTGCCGCTTACTGTCTGGTTGCTAGAGGTTACAGCACACATTACTACTCACTGATTAGTTGCTAAAGGTTACAGCACATGCTTTCTGCTTGTTTGGTTGCTAGAGATTACTGTACATCAATACTGCTCACTCATTGGTTGCTAGATCATCTCCTCACTGCCTGCACACCATGGACTGGGGAGCACAAAGTCTGGGTGCCCAGTCCCGCCCCGGTGGCGCCGTCGGTGTGATGCTGCCGCTTCCGTCGCCACCACAGCTCCCAGCCATGATGGTCCCGGGTGACCCACTGCATCCGGTACTACACTATTGATGTACAAGTTATGTAAGTATTGCCTGTGTACATTGTTGGGGCTGCACACCTAGTGATGCATGCCCCACCTTGGTGCATGTGGAACTAGCTACAACAATCCCTATCTATTTTCTATCCTAGATTTCAACACGCTTGCTCCTGATGAGTGGCCTATTCAGCCATGAAACGCGTCGAGCTACATACTGTCGTGTTCCTATAGTGATATATTATCTACCTCAATTGAGCTACTCTCATGGATTTATTTAGGGGTATTCCCTCGGGGAAACCAAGTCATAGGCCATGCAGTTCTCCTTGTGTAATTGTATCAATTGTTACCAATTAATCATATTGATGAAGGGGGAAACCCTGTTATGTATTATTATTGAACTAACTAACTAATTTTAATCATGTGTCACCTTCTGTGATCAGCTGTTTATTTGTATGAATTTTGAATAAACATTTTTATCTTATATTATATGTATCCATCAATTGTTATGCTTGACCATCACATGCCTCATTCAAAGTCCCACTCCCCTTGTTCCCTTGCACTATTTACATATGAATGCTGCCGCTGTTTACATATCAATGTCGGTTATTTACATGTAAACATAGGGTCTGCAGGTGAGTCATCTGTACACATTAATAGGGCAGAGTTGGGCAGCTTTAGTAGCAGCACTTATCGGGACACAGCACAGGTCTAAAACTTCAAGGGACAAAGGAATTTAAACCAGGATAGTTGGCAAGTATGAGGCAGCTGCTTTGGGCCCCACAACAATGACAGGGCCCAGGGCAACTACCCCTTTTGCCCTGCCTTAAAGACGGCCCTGGCCACACCTAATGTTTTTGCTATCTCTCTGATGGGTTTGTTTTGTTTTTTCAGCCTAATGATGGCTTTCTTCACTGATAGTGACAGGTCTTTGGATCTCATATTGAGAGTTGACAGCAACAGATTCCAAATGCAAATAGCAGATTTGAAATGAACTCTGGACCTTTTATCTGCTCCTTGTAAATGGGATAATGAGGGAATAACACACACCTGGCCATGGAACAGCTGAGTAGCCAATTGTCCCATTACTTTTGGTCCCTTAACCACTTGCCGATCGGCATCTGAAGGCGGCAAAGTGGCTTTTTCCCGCAAAACGCCGTCATTACGACGGCGGCTGCGGGAACGAGTTTAGTGATCGCGCGTGCGCCGCCGGAGGCACGCCCGCGCGCTCACTGTGTTCGGGGAGGGCCAGGGAGCGGGTGCGGCGGCTTCGATTGCCGCCAGCTACCCGCAATGGCCCCCCCGGAACTCTGTGTGAGGGGGAAGGGCTGTGATCACAGCCTTTCTGTATGTGAAGGCTGTGACCACTTCCCTTCCCCAGATAGTGCAGCCCCCACACAGTTAGAACACGCCCAGGGAACACAGTTAACCCTTAGAGCGCCCCCTGCAGGTTAACCCCTTCACTGCCAATGGCATTTACACAGTAATCAGTGCATTTTTATAGCACTGATCGCTGTATAAATGCCAATGGTCCCAAAAAAGTGTCAAAATGGTCCGACATGTCCGCTGAAATATCGCAGTACCGTAAAAAATCGCAGATTGCCGCCATTATTAGTAAAAAATAAAAAAAAAATAAAAACCCCAAAAATGAATTCTCATCATCCGTAAACGCGACCACTTTTGCGCAAACCAATCAATACACGCCGATTGCAAATTTTTTTATCGCAAATATGAGGAAGAATATAAATCGGCCAAAAACGGTGAAAAAAAATGTTTTTTTATATTTATTTTTTGGATTTGTATTTTAGGAAAAAGTAAGAAATTTGTTTTTTTTTTGCAAAATTGTCGCTCTTCTTTTGTTTATAGCGGCGATCAGAAATGACGCAGCGGTGATCAAATACCACCAAAAGAAAGCTCTATTTGTGGAGAAAAAAGGACGCAAATTTCGTTTGGGTACAACGTCGCACGACCGCGCAATTGTCAGTTAAAGCGACGCAGCGCCGAATCACAAAAAGGGCTCCGGTTCTAAAGCTGGAAATCCTTCCGGGGCTGAAGTGGTTAAAAAGTGGGAGGCACATATACAAACTGTTGTAATTCCTACACCGTTCACCTGAATTGGATGTAAATACACTCAAATTAAAGCTGAAAGTCTGCAGTTAAAGCACATCTTGTTCGTTTCATTTCAAATCCATTGTGGTGGTGTATAGAGCCATAGAATTGTGTCATTGTCCCAATATTTATGGACCTGACTGTATACTATATATATATATTTTTTAATTTATCTCTTTATTCTCTTTTTCTTCATGAGTGTTACTTTTTTTTTAAAAAAACTTCAAAAATGTCATTATGGTACAACCTATTTAAACCCTCATTCACAAAGGCTGCATACTTATTTTATTTTTTAAGATTGACCTGGGAAATAAAAACAAATGTCAATATCAACTTTTTCTGCGTTTATATGTACTTGCATGTAGCCGGCATTAAAGTTGAAGTAAAGTTGTTGTTGAATCAAATGGCTGACAGGCAGAGTATTTATTACAGAAGAGACCCTATTGGTCTCTTCTGCCATAAATGCATTCTTCTGCCTGTCAGCTGTCATGTTCACTCAGATGCGCATGCACAGCTCAGCGAACATTTAAGGCCCCGATTGCCCCCCCCGATCCTTGCCCCGGCGATGTGACTCCTGTGTGCATGAGCAGGAGTGGCGTCATCATGGCCTGGCCTATCATATGCCGAAGGAAGAGTGGGCAAAGATGGAAGTGCCGGGGGCCCGCCGGATTGGTCCCAGCTCTGCGCTGAAGGACACCATATGACAGGTAAGTCTGCCATAATGTACTAATATGCTGTACATACTAGTACATTATGGCATAACCCACCTGGAGGGGCCTTAAAAAAATTATAGTGGACTTTACTTTCGCTTTAAACAAAAAAGGAAAATATGTATTACAATGCAGCTTGCCCATTCTTAAATGTTGTGGCTGCATTAGTTTTCTTTTTAGGCTTCCTTTCTTCTATTTACACCTGGTGATCTGGCTAGTAAGTCTGCAGTTTTATAAAACAACAAGCTCTCCAGCAGAATGTAGCAGTTACAGGGACGAGACAAACCATTTAGCACTGACAGTGGTGCTTACAATGGTCAGCTTTTATTTTTGTAAAACCTTTATGCCAAATGGAAAAATTGTTGCTGTAACTCATTATAAAGTGTGAGCTCGGGTTTGGCTTTAAAGTGGATGTAAACCCGAAAAAAAAAATTAAATTAATAATTCTGCCTGGTAGAGTATAGCATGTTATGTCATCTGTGCCTAGTCTTGCCACAAAGAGTTAATTCAACTGTGAGTAATGAGCTTATCTTTTTTCAGGAAGAAAAAGTCCGACTAACTGGGAAATACACAGTCAATCCGCCCCTTGCTCTGTGAGTGACAAGCAATTTGCTTATCTCCTTCACACAGCAGAGAAAGTTTTACACTCCCCCCTCCCTCCCTCCTCAATGTCTCAGTATAGAGGTGGGTGGGAAGTCTTGTGACATCACAACTCCACCCACTAAACTCCAGCAAACACAGACACCCACTGATTTCAGAGTTTTACAGAGCTGCAGGTGCTTACAGGAAGGACATTTGCAAGGTAGGAATAGATGCAGGAGGCTTGCATGTATATGTACATTAATACTGTGTCATTAGTTAATACTGGGTAGGTGGTGGGTTTACATCCACTTTAATTTGTTAGTGTATCAAAATTTGCTAGTACATCTAAAACTCCCCTCCCCCCAAACTGACAATGTTGCTGTCCAAAGGTTTCTCCTGTGCTCCTTCATCCAGAGTGGTGTCTGTATAATACAGGTGGCGTGTTACATGCCAGATCACCAGGTGAAAACAGAGGGGAATAAGCTGAAAAAAGAAAACGAATGCGGCCACCACATCTAATGATTTATAAGATGCAATATCTATATGTTATAGTAATGTGTGGTAAACCCTGTGTTTTACTGCAGGGTACCACAATGCACAGGTCTAAATGGGCCCTTAGTTTCCCTTTAGAACTGAAGTGTGGGCAGAAAAATTTCATCTAAATATATTCCTCAATAACCATAAAGGAAAAAAGATTTACTTTGCGTTTATCAAATGCCTTTGCCAACTCAGATAATACTTTGTAATAAAAGTAGCAGTGACATCATCACTGTGCAGAGGCGAGAGCTGTGAGCGGGGGAAGGGCAGAGGGTGGGGCCAGGGCCGACCCCCACCCACTACAGGCTGCCTGCAGGAAGCTACAGGAGGGGGTGGAGACAAGACCAGTCATCCTGCACAAGAAGGGAAAGCAGCAGTGAGAGGTCTGTATTACAGGAAGCTCCTGCACAGAGGTAAAGGGGTTGATTTACTAAAGCTGGAAAGTGCAAAAAACGGTGCAGCTGTGCATGCTAGCCAATCAGCTTCTAACCCTAGCTTGTTCAATCAAGCTTTGACAATAAAACCTTGAAGCTGATTGGTTTCTGGGTGGAGCTGCATCAAATTTTGCACTTTCAAATTTTAGTAAATCAACCCCAAAGTGTCACACTGAATTACTGCACAGATCTGGAAGAAATACACAGAGATTCAAGCAAGAACACTCATGACTCTTATATTCAGATGATATTTGCTTATCCCGGAGTTCAGCTTTAGGCTGGGTTCACACTGGAGACGGCTCCGGCGCACAGCAGGGGTCCAGTGCATCCTGGTTCACAGTTTCAGGTCCGATTTCAACCTGAATTTTGGGCTGTATTTGGACCCGAAACAGGCCAAAAGACGCACAGGGCTCCTGTGTAAATTCGCACTGGAGCCATTCTGGAGATATGTGAACTGGCTCCATAGAGAGACGGTCACATTCTCCTGCTATTGCGAATTGGATGCGGATTCTCTGCATCCAATCCACAATGGTGTGAACCCAGCCTTAAACAGGAGTAGTCATTATCACTTTAGGATTCTATTCATGTGTTAAACATCAATTAGTGTGTAGGACAGATCACTTCCTTTATGTGTACAGAAGCCTTGTAATCCAGCTCCTTTTAATGACGCGTTTATATAGGTTAAAGGATAATGGTGCTTTCTATTACCATAAGCCCACCTGTCCCCCGTCCCCCCTTCCCCCTCCAGCCCTTCTGCATATTATTGGCTTTTCCAGTAGGACCCACATGCTACAGCTTTGACCAAGGTTACATTTCTATATTGCCAACAGGCTGTGGCTCCTTGCCATGCCAGCCTATAGGTTGTGTTCTGCCACTTGGCATCCTGCCATCCTAGTCACACAGTCATCCTGTGCTGACTGTCAGTGGCACATTCCCAGTACATCATGTGCATAATAAAAAAGTGCCACCCTACCTGCCATTACAATCCGCCTTGGTCATCCTAGGGTTACCACTAGTGTTTGGCAAATGGTTTGGGTCGAGCACAAGTTTAACCAATATTGGCAGCCGGTCAACCGTTTGTTCAGCCCACTGAACGCCCCACAGTGTACAGTGCATTCTAAGCCCTGATTGGAATCAGGGCACAGAGCACTGTCAGAGCCAATTGGAGAAAATCATGATGACTTAGCCCAATCATGGCTCATTGCTCATAGACCCACCCCACACTATAAAAGGTTCCTTTCCAGAGCAGCCATTTGCAGTGTGATATTGGAGTGGAGATAGATAGAACAGGGCTCTGTTCATTGCTACTAGCGAGTACTACAGTATATTGAAGAGTGTCACTTACCTGCAAACGAAGCCTGCCATGTCGCCTGTGCAGGCCCTTCTTCCTTCCGGGGGAAACGACTCAGACTATGTGATTGGCCGGAGTCGCATGCGCGCGGGAGCCACCAGTCACGGCACGATCCCAGTGGAGAAATGGCACGGAGGCCGTTTCTTCACTGCTTATGTGGCGCATAACGTCGGCAACGCTAGTACACTGTATATCTCCTAAACTGTGCAGTATTCTAGGCTTACCTGTAGGTTAAAGTGGTTGTCACAGGTTGACAACCACTTTAAAACTCAACTACTAGCAGAGAAGGATGATCTCATCCTTAACATGACAGCAAAGCAAAAGTTGGCCATACACTGATCAAAATTCTGCCCCAGAAGGACTGGCCAAATTTCGATCAGTGTATGGCTGTCCTCCTTCTGTTCACTCTGCAAACAGAATTTTCACCTAGATTAGAGAATGTGATGAATAAGTATTGAGTTCAATAATCCAAAGTGATGTTTTTTTTCCCTGCATGTGAATGTGATAGGTTGTTTTTGCATAGTGAATGCTCACCTAGTTTCACCTTATTTACCAAGCTAAGTGATAAATTATTTTTCAAGTGAGCATGCTCTGCTTTTTTAGTAAATCAACCTCAGTTTTTAACTAGTTGTGGACATTGGGCGTGCTACACATTCCCAAAAAAGCAGCCTGCCCTGAATGTCTTTGCGGTCCTTTTATCACAAGTAACTCTTCTATAGGGTTCTACAGGCATCACACTAAGATGCTGATTTATTTAAACCATACCTTAGTGTATGGAAGCCGTCTGTAAACCTCTCAACCTTTTTGAGTATACTTGACTACCAGGGCAGCGATCAGAAATTTTGGGGCCCCTTCCCACCACATCCGCCCACTGGCCATCCCACCACATCCGCCCACTGGCCATCCCACCAAATCCGTCAACTGGCCAGGGGTGTACACATGTTGCAGCAGGAATTATACACCCTGTCACACTTACCAGGTGTAGCCTGCCAAGCATGACCCATTCAAGTGAATGGGGCCGCTCTGCAAGCACCCTGCAACTGTGTGCAATGCATGCTAGTGTGGGATCCAAGGGGTTAAAGCAGGTGGTGAAAAGGCGATAAAATGCCTCCTCACTGCCTGCTTTAGCCCCTTGGTCACTGCACAAGGTTGCTATATTTATTTTAAATGTGACAGGGTGTACAATTCCTGTTACAACATGTGTAGTGGGGTGCATTTGCAGGGTTGTAAAAAACAGGGCTCATCTATAGGGATTTTACCTCCCCCAAACTGCAAATATAAACAAGTTCTTACTGGCCTGAGCCCCCTATCACAGTTGCCTTTTAGGGGATGTTGTGGGAGAAGAACAGAGAGGGACGCTGTACAACAAGGACAGAGAGGAATGCTGAGGACAG
The DNA here is from genome assembly GCA_018402905.1 of Glandirana rugosa. Classification (NCBI taxonomy): domain Eukaryota; kingdom Metazoa; phylum Chordata; class Amphibia; order Anura; family Ranidae; genus Glandirana; species Glandirana rugosa. The sequence goes on along the minus strand of BLSH010053145.1, from coordinate 561,417 downwards.
AGAGGGACTCAGTATGACGAGGACAGAGAGGGATGCTGTGGACAGAGAGGGACGCAGTACGACAAGGACAGAGAGGGATGCCAGGGATAGAGAGGGATGCAGTGTGACGAGGAGAGAGAGGGATGCCAGGGACAGAGAGGGATGCAGTGTGACAAGGACAGAGAGGGATGCCAAAGACAGGGCCGGATTAAGAGCATCGTGGGCCTGGTGCTGTGGATTTCGTTGGCCCTTTTTATGGAAATAAATACAATGAGAATGCAATCTATTTTTTAAAAACAAATGAAACAAATTAAATTAAATAGAGAGGGGGTGATAGAGGAGAATGGGGGTAAGAGAGAGGGGGCGATGAGAGAAAAATTTACATATCAATGCAGCCGCAATTTACATATCAATCATGTGTACACTGCACACAGAGCAGGGCTGGGCAGCATTAGTGACTCACTCACACCACTGGGCTGGGCCTATCTTAAGGAAGGGGCCTGGAGCTGCAGCTCCAATAGCCCCTATGTTAATCCGGCCCAGGCCAGGGACAGAGAGGAACGCAGTATGACATGAGAGGACAGAGAGGGATGCCAGGGACAGAGAGGGACACTATGCAGACAGGGACAAAAAAAAGACGCCATGGGGGGATCAAAAAGGGACGCTGTGGGGGGGCGGGGGTAGGACAACAGGGACAGACGTATCACAGGGAGAGACAGGGACCGTAGGGAGAGACAGGA
>BLSH010053145.1:512378-531282 GCA_018402905.1 Glandirana rugosa | reverse complement strand
GTTTAACTTGTGAAAAACCCCTGGTTACTATGATTATGTCATTAGTCACGATTTTAATATGTGACAGTGACATTGATGTGTTCTCTCTACCGGACGTAGGGAGTGTGTTCCCGTGACTCGAAGAACCATACCTTAAATCGTTGAAAAACCCGTACGTAAATTTGACTCTTTACCCCTGTCTCTATATTAACAACTCCTCTCAAAGACAGGGGTCGTCCAACTTTGTTTACACTCCTAAGTACAACCATTACTGACCCGACTACTCCACCAGTGAAGTCAACTTCAAAGACAATTATTTTTCTTTCGTCAACTTTCATCACAAACAGTACAGTACACGTGATTACGGACATCAAATCCTTATATCTCTGTCCCCATTTCTCAGTTTAAATGCATGCCCAAAAAGTTGCTAAATTCCATACCAAGAAGCTCAGTGCCCTTGTGTGAGGGATGCAGGCCATCTCTCTTGTGTAGTTACAGTGACAGTGTATAATTTTAGCACTGATTACTGTATTAGTATCATTGGTCCCCAAAAAGTGTTCAATTTGTCTGCTGCAATATCACAGTCCCGCTACAAGTCACTGATAGCCGCCATTACTAGTAAAAATAAATAAATATAAATATCCCATAGTTTGTAGATGCTATAACTTTTGAACAAACCAATCAATATATGCTTATTGGGATTTTTTTAAACCAAAAATATGTAGCAGAATACAACATATTGGCCTAAATTGATGAAGAAATCGGATTTGTTACATTTTTTTATTGGGTATGTTTTATGGCAGAAAGTAAACAATAGTATTAAAATAATACGAAAATAGTATTTTTTTTTTTCAAAATTGTCTGTCTTTTTTTGTTTATAGCGCAAAAAATAAAAACCACAGAGGTGGTCAAATACCACCAAAAGAAAGCTCTATTTGTGGAGAAAAAAGGACATACATTTTATTTGGGTACAACGTCACATGGCCACGCAAAAGTGGCCTGGTCATGAAGGGGGGTAAACCTTACAGAACTGAAGTGGTCAAAGCTAAAAAAAAATTTCTATAGCTATAGTGACCTAACTTACCTTTAGTATATACCACGTTGTGTAGACAGCTGGATCCTGTAGAAATCTATGCAGGGATGCCCCATCCTCTTTCTTTCTCTGAACTGATGTCAGTGGCGCATACGCTCTGAAGGTCCGGCGTACCGCGCTGGAACTTCAGAGCTTCTTGCCGGAACTGAGGGCTCCCACGCGCATAAGATGTCACCGCGGCTCTGGCCACTCACAGCGCCAGAGCCTGCGAACCTGGAAGTGACGCCGGAGGAAAAGCCCCCTCAGCGGAGACTGGGCGCTGCTGCAGGGGCTTCATTCTACAGACTAAGACTGGGATGCTATTAAAGTTCATGTGCGTGTAAAGGCAGGCGTCCCAATAGTTTTGGTATTGGTAATATAGGGTATAGTCTAACAGTATTTACAGTTCTGCAATGTAGCACTAGATGGCGATAACGAGCTGTGATTTGTATCATTACAGTTTCATTATAAGACAAATTGTGTAACTATATTCATTGAACCCTTAAAAAAGTCTGTACTAAGAGATCTGGAGGCTGCCAAATCTAACCCCTACTTCCGAAAAAATGAGGGTGTCATTGTGATCCAACCACATCAATGCTTTTCGAGTCACTGAATCAAAGCAAATCTGGAGATCTGACTAACAGGGGGCTATCTGTTCTGTACTGCAGAGATCTCAGGGACTTCAACAAATCATCTGGTCTTCTGCAAGCCAGGAGAATAGGGATCTGTCTGCGTGTTCTTGCTCCTGTCAGGAGCTTTACACCCTGGGGGGTCAGGGAGGGAGGGGACCAGTGACTCACCTAGTGCACTTTTCTGTGTATGTTTCACATTCACGTGGGTTTTAGGTTTTTTTGCATACCCATCATGGGCTCAAAAAAAAAAAAAAAAAAAAAAATATATATATATATATATATAATTGAAGCCCAACTCTGGGCAAAAAAAGTTTTCCCACGAGGTGGGGCTGTGCCCGCCATGCATGGGTCAACTGCTCATTTTTGTCTAGGAAATTTGGGAAAATTTATACTCACCCAATCCTCCATTCCACCTGCAAGCAGCGCTCCCCCACAATCCAGCGGTGAACTGTTCCTGGCACCCTCACGTCCAGAGCAGATGCACAAGACTGCTTGTGCCACAGGGACTGGTTTTGTGCAGGGAGGTTTGAAGGATTAGGTAAGTATATCCCCGATCTCCAATTCCCTAGCAAGTCGAAACTGAGGAAGGACAAAAACGATGTGCTTTCTGGAGCGTGCCACCATCCTTATATACTAGCAAAAAATGAGGGGGCTCTCGAAGAGAATCACCTCAAACAGAGATTGGACTTTGCAGGCACACCATGAGACAAAACATCATAGCATTAAACTATTATATTATTAACAAATTGATTCTAAAATCTTTGAAATTGGTTAACCACTTCCCAACCAGCGCCGTAAATAGGCGGCGGTCGGGTTTGAGCGGCTCTACCGGGACATAACCTGCACCTGCAGGCTATATCCCGGTATCATTTTTTAGAGCTGGCGGTCGGCTATCCAGGGGTAACGACCGATCTGGCTCGGGAGCCGCTCGGTCGTTACCCCAGGGGGCGAGAGGGGACACCCCCCTCCCGCCGCCTTCCGCCGCTCTTCTCCGGCCTCCCGTCTCACCGGGAGACCGGAGCAACGATCCGGCGCGTCCGCCGGCTGGAAGGAGACCTGACAGAAGCCGCAATCGGCTCCGATCGGGTCTCCTTCGTCACAACGTCACTTCCGGTTTACACGGCGGCTAACGGCGCCAATTTTAAAAAAGTGACAGTATTCAGAATTGCCGTTTTTGGCAATCTGAATACTGTGAAGTGCAAAGGAGGGATGGGGGTCTTTTAGACCCCCCGGCCCTCCAAAAAGAGTACCTTTCACCATATATTACTATCACAAGGGATGTTTACATTGCTTGTGATAGCAATAAAAGTGATCAGATTTTTTTTTTTTTTAAAGGAACAGTGCTAAAAATAAATAAATAAATAAAATGTAAAAAATCGCCACCGTCCCCGCGAGCTCGCACAGCAAAGAAAATGCATACGTAAGTCGCGCCCACATATGAAAACGGTGTTCAAACCACATATGTGAGGTATCACCACGATCGCCAGAGTGTGAGCAGTAATTCTAGCAAAAGACCTCCTCTGCACCTCTAACCTGGTAACCGTTAACATTTTTTAAAGCGTCGCCTATGGAACTTTTTAAATACTGGACTTTGTTGCCATTCCGCGAGTGCGCGCAATTTTCAACCGTGTCATGTATGGTATCTATTTACTCGGCGTAATATCCTCTTTCACAATATTAAAAAAAATTGGGCTAACTTTACTGATGTCTTATTTTTTAACTCAATAAAGTAAAATTGTTCCAAAAAAATTGCTTGAAAGACCACTGCGCAAATACCGTGTGACAAAAAGTATTGCAACGATCGCCATTTTATCCTCTAGGGTGTTTGAAAAAAATATATATATAATGTTTGGGGCTTCTAAGTAATTCTCTAGCAAAAAAAAAATGTTTTTAGCTTGTGACCACCAAATGTAAAAAAGTGGCCCGGTAGGTAAGTGGTTAAAAACATGTGTCAAAGGAGCAGGCAATATTCATCTCCCTATACAGAATTATGTAACAGCTTAGCCTACAGATCACAAAATACGCATGTGAGGCAAATATATAATGGATTACAGCAAGTACAGACATATACGTTGGTATCGTGATTGGTCAGGTCAACTGGTTTCGCAAATAACGTCGTTGGGACCATACATGTTGTGTAGGCCAAAGTTTCTTAAAGTAAATAGAAAAAAAAGCCGGCTTCTGTCGAACAGGGTGCATACACATGGGACGAATGTCGGCCAGTTTTCTTTGAACGGGCCAATGTCTCTTGATATGCAACCCATGTGCTTAAGGCCAAAGGTTTGACTCAGCAGGTGACATAGCAGACCACTACAGAGAGACCACTGCTTCCACATAGACCATGGATCCTTCTACACAGCATATTGGAAGGTGACAGGCTTTTCTACTCAGGTTATAACAGCTTTATGAAGAAAACCAAATGTAAGAGTTTAAACATCTTTACTGTTGCAACATGTAACAGTGAAGTGGGTGGGGGTAACTTGTATGTGCACAATATGGTGCAGCAAAGTTGTGGGAGGCAGACCCCATTAGGTGTGGATGCAGATATTTCTAGCATTAAGGTGGAGCAGAATATGTGGCTTTGTGAGAATTATACATAATAGGTGGAAGCAAAGAGAAAACGTATTACACTCTCCATTGCCAAAATGATGAGGGCCTACCCAATCAGTCCATTCAATCTATATCTAGTCAGGTAGACCCTTCTACTACATTGTTGTTGGTAGCTCTAAATGGAATTGTACAGTCTGATTGTAACATGTGTGGTCAGGTTTGGAGGAACATGTGCACCAGATTCGGTCTAGTCTGAAGATCACCAGTAACATTGGGATCCTCCAGGTCCCATTCTCACAGTAGCACAGTTCCTTTAAGATGAAAACCAAGTTTAGTATTTAGGACTGGAGGAGAAAAGTGGATCTCAGTGTTGGCCTATCAAGGGTGTGTAAATTCTTTTGAAGATTGTACTGCCTGTGACTTCTGATGAAGGAGAGAGCAGACATGGGTAAGTGCTAGGTCCCAGACTGTCATTAACCACCTCAATACTGGGAACGATAACCCCCTTCCTGTCCAGGCCATTTTTCAGCTTTCAGCGCTATCACACTTTGAATGACAATCACTCAGTCATGCAACACTGACTGTACCTCAATGGGTGACGGGTGTCTAGCGGTGGTCACTGATGAGTGATGGGGTGTCTGGCGGTGGTCACTAATGGGTGACGGGGTGTCTGGCGGTGGTCACTGATGTGTCCAGGTGACTGGTGGTGGCCACTGATGGGTGACAGGTGACTGGCGGTGGTCACTGATGGGTGACTGGTGGTGGTCACTAATGGGTGACGGGTGATGGCAGTGGTCACTGATGGCTGACTGGCGGTGGTCACTGGTGTCTGGTGATGGTCACTGATGGGTGACTGGTGGTGGTCACTGATGGGTGACAGGCCACGGGTGACTGGCGGTGGTCACTGATGGGTGACAGGCCAAGGTCAGTGACGGGTGACAGGCCACGTTCAATGATGGGTGACAGGTCAGGTCACTGATGTGTAACGGTTGACACCCTGCGGTCACTAATTGGTGATGGGTGACATGCCACGATCACTGATGGGTGACGGGTGACACGCCACGGTCACTGATGGGTGATGGGTGACACACCACGGTCACTGACGGGTGATGGTTGACACGCTACGGTCACTGATGGGTGATGGGTGACAGGCCATGGTCAGGGATGGGTGACGGGTGACAGGCCACGGTCACAGGTGCACTTTATGATGGCAGTCTGATGACAGATGCACTTTATGGTGACAAGTACACTTTATAGGGGCAGATGGGGTGACTGTTGGGTGACAGGTGCATTGGGGGAGGGGGGGGGCAGGGGTGAAGTGACAGGGTGTGCTGGTGTTTTACAGATCAATAACTCACTGATCCTAGCTCTTCTCTCACACTGGAAACTGTGTGAGGAAAGAAGAGCTGGTAACAGTGAGTTACCGCTCTGTTTACATTAGATGTGATCGGCTGTGAGTAGATCACAGCCGATCACAAGGTAACAGCTGCCGGCCGGAAGCTGATACCAGTGTCGGTGGCAGGCAGTGTTCCCTGGGACACGCCACGCCGCCACCGACAGAGCAGTGATGCGCGCGCCCGATCGCGTGCAATCCCGGCTTAATGGGCCGACGTCATATGACGTCCGCCCAGAACAATAGCCGTTCTGCTCTGCTGTCATTTGACGGCGGGCGGCAAGTGGTTAAACTTCTGTACATATACAGTACCTTGAAAAAGTATTCATACCCCTTGAAATGTTCCACATTTTTCATGTTACAACCAAAAACGTAAATGTATTTTATTGGGATTTTATGTGATAGACCAGCACAAATTGGCACATAATTGAGAAGTGGAAGGAAAATGATAAATGGTTTTCAAATTTTTTTTTTACAAATAAATATGTGAAAAGTGTGGCGTGCATTTGTATTCAGCCTCTTTACTCCGATACCCCTAACTAAAATCACAAGCGTCACTTGATCACAAGGGACCCTAAATTAGACTTTATTTTATATGCACTTGCACTTTATTGTGTTGTTCATATACATTTATGTGGAGATTGCGCTGCTGTGAACATTGTTGCATTTGTTTACACTTTTTTTATTATTTATTTTTATTAAGCAGCAGCATTTAATTAGTTGATTACCTTATCACAGCGCGGTGATTCTTAATCTATGACTGACCTATATACACTACTTCTTCCTCCAGCACATACACTTGCTGACACTTGCTTTACACTTCCTCTTCCTCTCTCCTGAACACTACTTGCTGTTACCGGCCTGAAAGGCAGTTTATCAGACCTCCATGACACTTCCTCTTCCACCACAGCTAGCACATGGTGAGGCCTGCTCTTACTGTTAGCAGGACCTCTGGACCCCCCGTTGTGGGCAAGGGTCACAGGCTCCCAGTTGTGAAGCCAGGGGCCCTCATTTGTGCAGCTAAGTACGTTGGTGCTAGCTGGGCACTGGATGAACTACAACTCCCAGCCCATCCATCTTCCAGGCCCCTCCGGCCTGCCTCACTGTCCAGTGGCCCTGCTTGGCTTCTCCGCCCTCTACAGACTGTCCACTGTCTTCTCCCAGCCTGTCTCAGCCTTCTCATCCAACTCCCAGGGACTGCCACTCACCGACAACAGTGGATCCTTTAAAGAGCCTTTAATGTAGCCTCTCTGCTGCTCTCCTATTCCCTTGTGCTACTCCAGGATGACGATTCCTCTCATGGCTGCACCCGAGCCTCCAGGCCTCAAGGTCACCCCCGCAGACTGGGAGCTGCTTCCCAGATGAGGCCCCCACAGCACCTCCGCTACATTCTCCACTCTTCCACTCGAACTCTCCTCCCCCTGCTGGGCAGATCACAGTATTTAAGGAGGCCTGCCCTCTGCCAATCCATATTGGGGATTGGTCAGGGCTCCTAGCATACATCAGAAAGTGACATCTCCTCATCCATCCCCTTTTCCAGAACCTTCTGGCCCCAAAAGGGAGGAGTATCCAAGGGGTGTTCCTTCCTGCAATTTCCAGCCCTCCCTGAGCCACTCCCCAGCTCAAAACAATCAGGCCTGCTCTCACTGTCAGGCCTGACTAGATTTTACCTCTCCTAACAAAACCTCACCACAAAAACGCACCTATCACTATGGGGGCGCTACAGTAATTAAAAGCGGAGTTCCACCCAAAAGTGGAACTTCCGCTTTAAAGAAAGGTGACCCGCTGACATGGCACAATTGGCATGTTATGGGTGGAACTCCACTTTAATCTCAGTATAAATACAGCTGTTCTGTGAGGCCCTCAGAGGTTTGTTAGAGAACCTTAGTGAACAAACAGCATCATGCAGGCCAAGGAACACATCAGACAGGTCAGGGATAAAGTTGTGGAGAAGTTTAAAGCAGGGTTAGGTTATAAAAAAAATATCCCAAGCTTTAAATATCTCATGAAACACTGCTCGATCTATCATCCAAAAATGGAGAGCATGGTACAACTGCAAAACTACCAGACTGACAGGCCAGGCAAGGAGAGCATTATTCAGAGAAGCAGCCAAGAGGCCCATGGTAACTCTGGAGGAGCTGCAGAGACCCACAGCTTAGGTGGGAGAATCTGTCCACAGGACAACTATTAGTCGTGCACTCCACAAATCTGGCCTTTATGGAAGAGTGGCAAGAAGAAAGCCATTGTTGAAAGAAAACCATAAGAAGTCCTGTTTGCAGTCTGCGAAAAGCCATGTGGGGGACACAGCAAACATGTAGAACAAGGTGCTCTGGTCAGATGAGACCAAAATTTAATTTTTTGGCCTAAAAGCAAAACGATATGTGTGGAACACACCATCCCCACCGTGAAACATGGTGGTGGCAGCATCATGTTGTGGGGATGCTTTTCTTCAGCTGGAAAAGGGAAGCTGGTCAGAGTTGATGGGAAGATGGATGGAGCCAAATCCAGGGCAATCTTAGAAGAAAACCTTCCAGCAGGACAAGGACCATAATCTTACAACCAGAGCTACAATGGAATGGTTTAGATCAAAGCATATTCATGTTTTAGAATGGCCCGTCAAAATCCAGACCTAAATCCATTTGAGAATCTATGGCAAGACTTGAAAATTGCTGTTCACAGATGCTCTCCATCCAATCTGACAGACCTTCATGATGCTGTTTGTTCACTAAGGTTCTCTAACAAACCTCTTAGAGCTTCACAGAACAGCTGTATTTATATTGAGATTAAATTACACACTGGTTTACTAATTAGGTGACTTGACTGAAGGCAATTGGTTCAGCTAGATTTTAGTGAGGGGTATGAGAGTAAAAAGGCTGAATAGGGACTGATGTGAATGTATAATGTATATGTAAAAGTGCTGCGTAAATTGACTGCGTTATATAAGTATCTGAAATAATAATAATAATACAAATGCACGCCACTCTTTTCAGATATTTATTTGTATAAAATGTTGAAAACTCATTTATCATTGTCCCTCCACTTCACAATTCTGTGCCACTTTGTGTTGGTCTATCACATAAAATCCCAATAAAATACATTAACGTTTTTGGTTGCAACATAACAAAATGTGGAAAATTTCAAGGGGTATGAATACTTTTTCAATGCACTGTACAATATATGGTGCCTATCCAGAAAAATTGAATTTCATAACTGTCAATCAGGAACTGAATAGTTTGTGATGATGGTACACAATAGGCCATACCCAATTACATTTCTTTTGTTCAGCCTACAGGCAGGGGAAGGCTGACAGCCTTAGGCCTGGGGGACAAGTCCAGTCAAGTGGCCCACTGAACCACCGAATCAGCTCACCATCCATGCCCACCTGGTTTTATAACGGATATTGATGTTATGAAGCAAGACAAATATGATACAATGTGTTAACAAAAATAATGCATCAATGTAGCCCCACCACCCACCAATGCAGCCTCACCAGTGCCCACCAATGCAGCCTCACCAGTGCCCATCAATGCAGCCTCACCAGTGCCCATCAATGCAGCCTCACCAATGCCCCCCCTTTGCCTGCAGTTAGTTGGTGGCTGCGCCCCTGGCCCCTACTTCCTTCCTCCACAAGAATAAAAAAGTGTGAGCAGCCGTCAGCCATTTGGAATGTAAGTTAGGGTGGCCTGGGGGCCAATTGCCACCCTGCCTCCCAGCCCAGCCCTCCCCTGCCTACAGGTGAACAAAAAACCCCAACCAGGCTCTTGTATTGTGACAGCCAGCACTACTGGCTGTCAGAATACCTAAACAGTGACTGTATATGATTGGGTGCAGGCACTGTACGACCAACAATTTTCCAACAGGCTCCTGCAACAAAAGCTTTTTGTTAAATGGAGTGTTGCCAGCATGTCCACACGCTGCTTGAATTTTGGCTGAGCCATCAGGAATCAGCTGAAATTGGAGCAGAGTATGGCCACCTTAAAACTTGAAAAACCAGTGCTATATATCATACAGAGGACTACATAAACACATTTACCAACTGATGAACTTTCTATAAACTTCCACTGATGAATGACAATAATGTCCTGGAACAAGTGGGATGTGTGAACTCCCTTTCACATTTGACGTCAAAAGCTGAAGGAACCAGAAAAGGAAAACTGCAAATTCTGACCAAAAGATAAAGTAAAAGGGAATGACTGGTATCAGATCGCTTCTCTTCATCCAGTAACCTATGCAGCAGTCTCAAGTTGATGCCACCATACCTGACCACTGCGAGACGTTTCCTTACAGTGCGTTTGGCATTAAAAGGCAACACTAAAGCCTCGTACACACGGTGTGACGGTCATATGACCGAATGGACCAAATCGTATGTTGGCTGTTGTGTCTCGCATACTGACATGCACTAAGCGATCGTACGACCAAGCCAAACGTGGTAACGTGTTACGAGCGTATAAAGAGGAAGTACAGGTGAATGTGATTTGTGAATTAGGAACGTAGGATTACACGAATGGACACTTCCGGGTGTTCCTGACTTCTGAGTATGCATGTTTTGCACAGTACAACCTGTTGGAACAACTTTTCTGTACACACGATACAATGGTCGTACGACCGCTTGTTGGTACAACCAAAGTTTTCTCGTTTGCACATCCAACTCCTGTTGTACGACCGTCATACGTCGGCTGCTCTAATCGCGCATACTAACGGTCGGATGATCTTACAACGAACGGTCGTATGACCGTTTTCATACAATCTTCGCACCGTGTGTATGAGGCTTAACATATTCTTAATGCCTATAGCTACCAACCTGGGAATATTGCTGGGTGGGGTTGGTTGCTGTGGATCAACATTACTTGGCCTTCTGCAGGAGCTTCCTCTGTCCTTCTCTATGCTCAGCTATAACCTAACATCACCATATTCTTATCAATCTCAAAATGAGCAAACAGTGTAACCAAGCAGTGGGAAAAGCAAATAGAATTCTGGGATGTATCAGTAGAGGGATCACCAGCAGGAGGAAGGAGGTTCTGATTCCTCTATATAGATCTTTAGTGAGACCTCACTTAGAATACGGTGTCCAGTTCTGGAGACCTCACTTACAAAAAGATATTGATAAAATAGAACGAGTTCAGAGACGGGTAACAAAAATGGTGAAATGTCTGGGGGATAAAACATATCAAGAGCGACTTCAGGAACTTAATATGTACAGTCTGGAGGAAAGAAGGGAGAGGGGAGACATGATTGAAACCTTTAAATACCTCAAGGGGGTGAATAAGGTTCAGGAGGGCAGTCTTTTCAATATGAAACCAAAATCAAGAACACGGGGACCTCAAACTAACTGGGGGGAAGTTCAAAACTAATCTTAGAAAGTATTATTTTACAGAAAGGGTGGTTGATGATTGGAATAAGCTACCAACAGAGGTTGTGAGACAGTCAACAGTAAATGGCTTCAAACATGCTTGGGATAAACATAAATCCATAGTCAGACAACAAGGTTAATGTAAAAAATAAAAAAATAAAAATAAAAATAAAAAGGGGCAGACTCGATGGACTACTCAGTCTTTTTCTGCCGTCACTTTTCTATGTTTCTATGTTTCTATGTTTCTATTATGTCTGGGGTGACCAGTAGTTCTTTATCAATCATTTTTGGTCTCTGGATTCCTCATAGGGTTCTTTCACACATACGGATCGTTCAGATCTGCCTGTCAGTTTTTCAGGTGGACCTGAACGGGCGCTCAATTAACCTCTATGGAGCGATGGATGTCAGCGGTGACATTTCCCCTGACATCCGATCCGCTAAATCGGATGAAAACGGACAGGCGGATCAATTTTCATCCGATCCCCATAGAGGTGAGCAGGGCTCTGACAGGTCCGTCTCTGCACAGTGAGTGGAGATGGATCTGTCATTCGCTGGCTCAGTGGGGATCAACGGATCGATCCCCGCTGAGCAAGGCGGAGCCCGCCAAAACGGCGGGCATGTGTGAAAGAGCCCTTAATATGATAACATTTTTCAGTGTGAGTTGCCTGCTTTCGAACAGCAATGCATGTTATTGTTGATAGCCTAGCATACGTTTATCTTTAACAACCCCCCCCAACGCTGTCTGTCAGTCGGGTCACCCGCACCCACCCCCTGTGGGCTGGCGGTCGGTCATCCAGCCCCACGCTTACCCATCTAGGTCTCATATTTTAATGGAAATAAGAAAGGGTAGTTCAGCGCTATGGACTAAAGCCTCGTACACAGGGGACAACGATCGTACATACGATCGTCGCAAATCGTATGTTGCATAATGTAACTTGCATACTGACTGCACTACACGATCGTACGAGCACAGAAAGAACGTTCAGGTGCATGTAATTAGCATCCAGCCATTCCTGACTTCTGAGCATGCGTGTTTTGCACAATACAACTTGTTGTACCAACTGCTCTGTACACACGATACAACGGTCGTATGAGCGGTTGTTGGTACGACCAAGTTTTCTAGTCTTCTCATACAACTCCCTTGTACGACCATCATATGTTCGACTGTTCTAATCGCGCATACGAACGATTGATATCGCATAAACGGTCGTTAGTACGACCTGTTGTATACGATCGTCGTCCCGTGTGTACGAGGCTTAAGTGATAAGGTTTATAGCTGCTGCTTCCACTTGAACAACTAACGGGGTAGGTGTTTAAAATATTAGTAAGTAAGTGCACTACTATCCATTTTAAATAAATTAAATCAACGGTATTACGCTATGGCAATCTTTATTATCTTTACATATGTGTGAGACTGCTGGGCAGTAGAGATTAAAGAGCAAGGAGTAACAGCCATCCGATTGCACTGGTAACCTACTGTATATGTAGCCTTTGATGCTGGGAATGTTGGATACCCCCTAGAGGAGAGAGCTTTCTGGTGGGTGCGACATACAAGGGTGAGCATGGGTGGAGAAACGGACACATCACGCGATTATTGGGGTTCCAGCAATTTTGTGAAGCACAACTGTATTGCTTCTGCAATATCACGCCAAGGACTATTAATTTCAAGCACATGTCGCTTTCCACTGTATCACTAACAGTTATGAATTTTAGTACTTGCTGCTTTAATGCATTTTTGCACTATTATTTTTTTTTTGCCACTTTTATATATTTGATGGTATACAAATGCACATTGATGTTTTAGTTGGTTTACATTTAGTATATAAGGGTGAAATACCCTTATTGACCACACAATTGCTTTGTTGCACGTTTGCTGATAAATACACATATTATTATTATTATACAGGATTTATATAGCGCCAACAGTTTACGCAGCGCTTTACAACTTGAGGGTAGGCAGTACAAATACAATACTTACATACAGTAGGAATCAGAGGGCCCTGCTCATTAGAGCTTACAATCTAAGAGGGAAGGTCAAGAGATACAAGAGGTAATAACTGCGGTGGATGTGCTGATGGTGAAGATAAATGTACAGTAGTTAGGTGGGAGCCAAATAGGCTTCTCTGAAGAGATGAGTTTTCAGGGATCGTCTGAAGGTGGACAAAGTAGGAGAAAGTCGGACAGATTGGGGTAGAGCATTCCAGAGGATGGGAGAGGCTCTGGAGAAGTCCTGGAGGCGAGCATGGGATGAGGTGACAAGGGAGCTGGAGAGCAGGAGGTCTTGGGAGGAGCGAAGAGATGGATTTGGTTGGTATTTTGAGACCAGGTTAGTGATGTAGCTGGGGGCCAGGTTGTGGATGGCTTTATAAGTTATTGTTCATATCTTGAATTTAACCCCTTCCTTACTGGGCACTTAAACCCCCCTCCTGCCCAGACCAATTTTTGGCTTTCAGCACTGTCGCATTTTGAATGACAATTGCGCGGTCGTGCGACATTGTACCCAAATAAAATTTGCGTCCTTTTTTTCCCCACAAATAGAGCTTTCTTTTAGTGGTATTTGTTCCCCTCTGTGTCATTTCTGATCGCCGCTATAAACAAAAGATGAACAACAATTTTGCAAAAAAGAACAATATTTTTTACTTTTTGCTAAAGTACAAATCCATTAAAAAAAATGATTCATCAGTTTAGGCCGATATATATTCTTCTACATGGTAAAAAAAAAATCGCAATCGGCGTATATTGATTGGTTTGCGCAAAAGTTATCGCGTCTACAAACTATGGGAATTGATTTATGGCGTTTTTATTATTATTATTTTTACTAGTAATGGCGGCGATCTGCGATTTTTATTGGGACTGCGATATTGCCGCAGAAATTATGGACATTTTTTACACATTTTTGGGACCAATGACATTTATACAGCGATCAGAAATTTAAATATCCACTGATTACTGTATAAATGTCATTGGCAGTGAAGGGGTTAACCTGCAGGGGGCAGTGAAGGGGTTAACAATGTTCCCTGGGTGTGTTCTAACTGTGAGGGGGGGGGGCGGGGCTGGTCGGGACATAACAGATCTAACTGATCCCAGTGACAGGGATCAGTAGATCTGGTATGTCCCCTGTCACAGAACGGAGAACCGTCGTGTTTACATCGGCGGTTCCCCGTTCTGCAGCTCTGTCAAGCGATCGTGGGTCTGGAGCGGACATCGAGTCCGCCCGACCCACGGGAACGCTTGCGCAGCGTGCGGCGGGCGCGTGCGGCTGCTGCTGCCAGGGGGCGCGCCGGGAGCGTGCACAGGGGACGACGTCCATGGACGTCGTCCCGGCATTTCAGATCCGCGCTGGAGCCGTACTTCGGCAATATCGCGGATCTGTAGGGGTTAATAAGTTCGTTGAGTGGCAGCCAATGGAGGGATTGGCATAGGGGTGTAGCACACGCTGAGTGGTTTTTAAGGTGGATGAGTCTGGCGGCAGCGTTCATTACGGAATGAAGTGGGGATAAGCTATTTAGAGGTAGGCCAGTGAGGAGGGAGTTGCAGTAGTTGAGGCTAGAGATGACCAGGGAGTGGATTAGAAGCTTTGTGGTGTCATTGGTTAGGAAGGGGCATATCTTGGAGATGTTGCGGAGGTTGAGGCGGTAAATTTTGGATAGCGATTGGATGTGGGGCTGAAAGGTTAATTTGGAGTCCCGGATTACACCTAAGACCTTGGCGTGGGGGGACGGGGTTGATAGTTGAGCCGTTGAATTTGACAGACAAATCTGGGGAAGTGGCACATGGGGAAGGAAATATCATGAGCTCGGTTTTGGATTGGTTGAGTTTGATGGAAGTGATGTGACAACCAGGCTGATATGTCTGTTAGTAAGTTGGTGATGGGTGAGGAGAGAGATGGAGAGATCTGGGGGGTTGAGAGATTTGTGTGTCATCAGCGTAGAGGTGATACTGAAAGCCATGGGAGGCAATCAACTGACCCAGGGAGGCGGTGTAGATTGAGAAAAGGAGAGGTCCAAGAACAGAACCTTGGGGAACACCGACAGAGAAAGGGAGAGGAGAGGAGGAAGTAGAGTTGTAAGTGACGCTGAAGGAGCAGTGGGGTAGGTAGGATGAGAACCAGCAAAGAGCACAGTCACAGAGACCAAAGGAGTAGTTTTTTGAGGAGGAGGAGGGGTGGTCCACTGTGTCAAAGACAGCAGAGAGGTCCAGGAGTAGTAGTACAGAATACTGTCCGTTGGTTTTAGAAGTATATACAAATAGATCTAACTCCTAGCAGCGCTGCACCCACTTTACTATTACTACTCTATTTTATTTTAATGCTACACCTAGATGGCGCTGTTTCCCTTCTTCCATTTTTGCATTCACACTGAGCATATTCTGGCCCTTGATAAATCAGCTGCTGTTGAGTCAAGCTATTTGTGAACTTTTGGGTTCATTAGCCCTTAAGACCCCTTTCACACATACAGACCTGAGTCCGCCTGTCCGTTTTTCAGATGGACCTGATCGTTTCTCCATTCACCTCTATAGAGCAACAGATATCAGCAGTGACAGGTCCGCTGACATCCACCACTATCCGATCCGGTCCGCTAAATCCAGACGGATGGAAACCATATTTTCCATCTGTCTGGTGGATCGGATCGAATGAAAACAGACAGGCGGTCTGTTTTCATCCGATCTCCCATAGAGGACAGCAGGGCCCTGACAGGTGCTTCTCTGCACAGTGCTCCCCGCTGAGCAGGCGGAGTCCATCACGGACAGCCCCATGTGAAAGGGGCCTAAGAACTTTTAATTACACTTGCTTTTATCCATTGTATATCTGGGTGGCTCCACCAGTGCGCCAGAACGCCCTATTTATTTTATATTTTTCTATACCGATTCGTTTTAAAATCATTAAAGGCTTTTTTGTCTGGTTGTGTCCACAATTTAGATCAATATTTGACAAATGGTCTTAGCTTTATGCAGGTGATATTACTTCTTCACTGACATCCCTACTACCATGGCGTCACCAAAATCTTTGGTGTACCTCACACCTTGGAACTCAATACTTTCTATGGTTCTTGGAATGCATACCAGAGGTACATTAGATACTCAATGGACTGTTACCAGAGTCTGCGGTTGGCATTTGATAGATCGGCCACTCATTTTATACAATAGCCAATTTACCTACCGGTATGTCATTGGAGTATAGAAAGAAACCAGAGGATATCCACACAAGTAGAAGGAAAATGTGAACACTCCATACAGATAGTGTTCTGGCCAGGATTCAAACCAAGGACCCCAGTGTACAGTACAGGTCAGTAGTACTAACCACTAAGCCACTCTGCTGTGCCAAGGTTACCTGATATATTTATATGCTCCTGCCTTTAGAGGTAAGAGTTCACTTTGGCCTTTTAGAGGCACTTGTACCTGGTTCTCTTGGTAATGAGACACATGAAAGAGCAAAAGTACCTTCTGATACCCCCCACCCAAGCAATTTGTACTCATTCAATGCCTTCCCTCTGTATGAGTCCACCACGGATAAATTCTCGGATGCTGTCTCAGAGCTTACCTGTGTGAATGATGTCATTGTCCCCTCCACTTGACAGTTGTCGGGTCAGGCGATTGGATTCTCACGATAGCACGCAGGCAATGATAGGGTAATGCTATTCCATTCCATAGATCTTTTCAGGCATTTGACTCAAAGATTCCATGGTATTGCCCTTGCTTCATATATATAGATATACAGTGCCTTGCGAAAGTATTCGGCCCCCTTTGAACTTTGTGACCTTTTGCCACATTTCAGGCTTCAAACATAAAGATATAAAACTGTAATTTTTTGTGAAGAATCAACAACAAGTGGGACACAATGAAGTGGAACGAAATTTATTGGATATTTCAAACTTTTTTAACAAATATATGAGTGTTCTCTTACTGTGTATAGGTTTTTAATCTTTGTACAAATAAATATTTGATATTTTATTATATTTGAGGTGGTGCTATCAAAGTCCTTAATTTAGTTTCTAGGGGTGTTTTTGTAAATATTTTATTTATTGGTCCCTTCCTTTTCTGAATGAACACAGTGAGTGATCTGTACCGATGACTCCTGCGTTCATTCTTAACCAAAGCATAGTAAACTATGTTTACTATGCTTTAGTTTGTGAATGAACAGGAAGCCGCTCAGCACAGAGCACATCCCATTTGTTCACTGTCCAGTACAGCTGAGGCTGCAGAGAAAAGGACTAGGTACTAGGAAGTCCTCAGTCCTTTTCCATCAGGGGTCTGTTTAGATCCTTGATATTTAACCAAAGCCCCCAGCAAGGCTTCTAAAAAAAAATAAAAAGAATAATAAAAAACAATCTTGTAAAAATCATTGTAAAAATACATTTGTAAAAAATAATAAAAATAAAAACTACTGACTCTGCTTATATACACGCATGTACAGGGGAGGGCTGGCAGCCTTAGGCCTGGGGGGCAAGTCCAGTAAAGTGGCCCATTGAACCACCGAATCAGCTCACCATCCATGCCCACCTGGTTTAATAATAGATATTGATGTTATGAAGCAACACAAATATGATACAATGTGGTAACATAATTTAATGTTAATAGCAACAAAGGTGGTGCAGCCTCATTAGTGCCCATCAATGCAGCCTGATCAGTGCCCATCAATGCAGCCTGATCAGTGCCCATCAATGCAGCCTCACCAGTGCCCATCCAATGCAGCCTGCAATGCAGAAAGAGGAGAGCTGCCGGATTACTAAGAGCGGGGATCTCCTGCTTACCTGGCGTGGACGCTGTCATACGAAGTCCCGCCTCCTGGACCGGCTCCTATAATAGACATCATCCATGGTAGGGCTGGCCCTGGGCGAACCCCTCTGCTTGCAGTTAGTTGGCAGCCATGCCCCTGGCCCCTACTTCCTCCACAAAAAGAAAATATTGTCAGCGGGCAACGGCCGCCAGCCATTTCGAATGTAAGTTGGGGTGGCCTGGGGGGCAATTGCCACCCTGCCCCCTGGCCCAGCCCTCCCCTGCGCATGTATGTTTGTGCTCTGGGGTGCACACCCAAATGCAGTAGGCTGCGCACACCAATGGTTTTAGCTATACATACACTTTAACTAGAAGAAGGCAGACCAATGTATAGTCTTCCTTCACTGGTCTTAGTAAGCATCTAGGCAGGAAAAATACTGACCAGAGGTCGATGTGGCCTCTCGATCCGCACAATAAGCACCAAAGAAAACCACAGATTTGGCACAAAGGATCTAGTCACTTGACACCCAGTGCAGACATAAAGGTGCTGGCTCTCCGACAAGCAAGAAATATTCCAGCATATATCTTCCAGGAAGCCACACAGAGCCAACAACACATTCATCTTCACATGCTTCCCTGGGTTCAGGGCTAGAACCAGCATGCCACAAACCTTTTGTTTTCCAGCTATTCTGACTCCTAACTGTTGTAATGGCGACTTATCCCTTGTTGAGACCTCTATGCCTGGCCTGTATAAGCAGATATGATCACCGCAGACAGTTCTTATCAGATAGTGACTCACCAATTACCTATTTCTTCCATGAGCGTTTATTCATTGGAATAGCAGGTACAGCATACAACAAATGTGACAGATGGTCGAAAGATGGTAACTGCAGGTCAAAACATAGTAATGTGTCCTAGGATGCGAGTAGATTGAGTGAGGCCTTCTAGCATGTGGCCATATTCTTTACCTCCTGAGAGAGAGGACACAGGAAGAGGAAATAGAATAGCAGAGTGCACCAGGAACAGGAAGTCACAAAGTAGAGTGAACTAGGAAGAGGAAATAGCTCACAGAGGATGGGAGGTACACACTTAGAAAATACAATAGAAAGGTGTAATATCCAAAAGAACCACAAGATGGCATTGTAATAACCAACTATAAAAACATTACTATAGCTGCATATTTATGTTACATGGAAATCTTGTAACGGAACACC
>BLSH010053145.1:488861-503096 GCA_018402905.1 Glandirana rugosa | reverse complement strand
TATGACTGTGGTAGGTGACGAGATGTCTGTGGTAGGTGACGAGATGTCTGTGGTAGGTGACGAGATGTCTGTAGTAGGTGACGTGGACGGTGTCTGTAGAGCAGTGGATGGTGTCAGTATGGCAGTGGATGGTGTCTGTAGAGCAGTGGACGGTGTCTGTAGAGCAGTGGATGATGTCTGTAGAGCAGTGGATGGTGTCTGTAGAGCAGTGGATGGTGTCTGTAGAGCAGTGGATGGTGTCTGTAGCGCAGTGGATGGTGTCAGTATAGCAGTGGATGGTGTCTGTAGAGCAGTGGACTGTGTCAGTAGGGCAGTGAATGGTGTCAGTAGGGCAGTGGATGGTGTCTGTAGAGCAGTGGATGGTGTCAGTATAGCAGTGAATGGTGTCTGTAGAGCAGTGGATGGTGTCATTATAGCAGTGGATGGGGTCTGTAGAGCAGTGGATGGTGTCAGTAGGGCAGTGGATGCTGTCAGTATAGCAGTGGATGGGGTCTGTAGAGCAGTGGATGGTGTCAGTAGGGCAGTGGATGCTGTCTGTAGAGCAGTGGATGGTGTCAGTATAGCAGTGAATGGTGTCCGTATAGCAGTGGATGGTGTCTGTAGAGCAGTGGATGGTGTCACTAGAGCAGTGGATGGTGTCTGTAGAGCAGTGGATGGTGTCTGTAGAGCAGTGGATGGTGTCAGTATAGCAGTGGATGGGGTCTGTAGAGCAGTGGATGGTGTCAGTAGGGCAGTGGATGGTGTCTGTAGAGCAGTGGATGGTGTCTGTAGAGCAGTGGATGGTGTCAGTATAGCAGTGGATGGGGTCTGTAGAGCAGTGGATGGTGTCAGTAGGGCAGTGGATGGTGTCTGTAGAGCAGTGGGCGGTGTCTGTAGAGCAGTGGATGGTGTCTGTAGAGCAGTGGATGGTGTCTGTAGAGCAGTGGATGGTGTCTGTAGCGCAGTGGATGGTGTCTGTAGAGCAGTGGATGATGTCTGTAGAGCAGTGGATGGTGTCTGTAGAGCAGTGGATGGTGTCTGTAGAGCAGTGGATGGTGTCTGTAGAGCAGTGGACGGTGTCTGTAGAGCAGTGGATGGTGTCTGTAGAGCAGTGGATGGTGTCTGTAGCGCAGTGGATGGTGTCTGTAGAGCAGTGGACGGTGTCTGTAGAGCAGTGGATGGTGTCAGTAGGGCAGTGGATGGTGTCAGTAGGGCAGTGGATGGTGTCTGTAGGGCAGTGTATGATGTCTGTAGAGCAATGGATGGTGTCTGTAGAGCAGTGGATGGTGTCAGTAGGGCAGTGGATCGTGTCAGTAGGGCAGTGGATGGTGTCAGTAGAGCAGTGGATGGTGTCAGTATAGCAGTGGATGTTGTCAGTAGGGCAGTGGATGGTGTCAGTAGGGCAGTGGATGATGTCTGTAGAGCAGTGGATGGTGTCTGTAGAGCAGTGGATGGTGTCTGTAGAGCAGTGGATGGTGTCATTATAGCAGTGGAGGGTGTCTGTAGAGCAGTGGATGGTGTCAGTAGAGCAGTGGATGGTGTCTGTAGAGCAGTGGATGGTGTTAGTAGGGCAGTGGAGGGTGTCAGTAGGGCAGTGGATGGTGTCTGTAGAGCAGTGGACGGTGTCAGTAGGGGAGTGGATGGTGTCTGTAGAGCAGTGGATGGTGTCAGTAGGGCAGTGGATGGTGTCAGTAGGGCAGTGGATGATGTCTGTAGAGCAGAGGATGGTGTCTGTAGAGCAGTGGATGGTGTCTATAGAGCAGTGGATGGTGTCTGTAGAGCAGTGGATGGTGTCATTATAGCAGTGGATGGTGTCTGTAGAGCAGTGGATGGTGTTAGTAGGGCAGTGGAGGGTGTCAGTAGGGCAGTGGATGGTGTCTGTAGAGCAGTGGACGGTGTCAGTAGGGGAGTGGATGGTGTCTGTAGAGCAGTGGATGGTGTCAGTGGGGCAGTGGATGATGTCTGTAGAGCAGTGGATGGTGTCTGTAGAGCAGTGGATGGTGTCTGTAGAGCAGTGGATGGTGTCTGTAGAGCAGTGGATGGTGTCATTATAGCAGTGGATGGTGTCTGTAGAGCAGTGGATGGTGTTAGTAGGGCAGTGGAGGGTGTCAGTAGGGCAGTGGATGGTGTCTGTAGAGCAGTGGATGGTGTCTGTAAGTGGATGGTGTCAGTAGAGCAGTGGACGGTGTCAGTAGGGGAGTGGATGGTGTCAGTAGAGCAGTGGATGGTGTCAGTAGGGGAGTGGATGGTGTCAGTAGGGCAGTGGATGGTGTCAGTAGGGCAGTGAATGGTGTCTGTAGGGCAGTGGATGGTGTCATTATAGCAGTGGATGGTGTCTGTAGAGCAGTGGATGGTGTCTGTAGAGCAGTGGACGGTGTCTGTAGAGCAGTGGATGGTGTCTGTAGAGCAGTGGATGGTGTCTGTAGCGCAGTGGATGGTGTCTGTAGAGCAGTGGATGGTGTCTGTAGAGCAGTGGATGGTGTCATTATAGCAGTGGATGGTGTCTGTAGAGCAGTGGATGGTGTTAGTAGGGCAGTGGAGGGTGTCAGTAGGGCAGTGGATGGTGTCTGTAGAGCAGTGGATGGTGTCTGTAAGTGGATGGTGTCTGTAGAGCAGTGGATGGTGTCTGTAGGGGAGTGGATGGTGTCAGTAGAGCAGTGGATGGTGTCCGTAGGGCAGTGGATGGTGTCAGTAGAGCAGTGGATGGTGTCTGTAGAGCAGTGGATGTTGTCAGTAGGGCAGTGGATGGTGTCTGTAGAGCAGTGGATGGTGTCTGTAGAGCAGTGGATGGTGTCAGTAGGGCAGTGGATGGTGTCAGTAGAGCAGTGGATGGTGTCAGTAGGGGAGTGGATGGTGTCTGTAGAGCAGTGGATGGTGTCAGTAGAGCAGTGGATGGTGTCAGTAGGGGAGTGGATGGTGTCAGTAGAGCAGTGGATGGTGTCCGTAGGGCAGTGGATGGTGTCTGTAGAGCAGTGGATGGTGTCAGTAGGGCAGTGGATGGTGTCAGTAGAGCAGTGGATAGTGTCAGTAGGGGAGTGGATGGTGTCAGTAGGGCAGTGGATGGTGTCAGTAGGGGAGTGGATGGTGTCAGTAGAGCAGTGGATGGTGTCAGTATAGCAGTGGATGGTGTCTGTAGAGCAGTGGATGGTGTCAGTAGGGGAGTGGATGGTGTCTGTAGAGCAGTGGATGGTGTCTGTAGAGCAGTGGATGGTGTCAGTAGGGCAGTGGGTGGTGTCAGTAGAGCAGTGGATGGTGTCAGTAGGGTAGTGGATGGTGTCTGTAGAGCAGTGGATGGTGTCTGTAGGGGAGTGGATGGTGTCAGTAGAGCAGTGGATGGTGTCCGTAGGGCAGTGGATGGTGTCAGTAGAGCAGTGGATGGTGTCAGTAGGGGAGTGGATGGTGTCAGTAGAGCAGTGGATGGTGTCCGTAGGGCAGTGGACGGTGTCAGTAGAGCAGTGGATGGTGTCAGTAGAGCAGTGGATGGTGTCAGTAGGGGAGTGGATGGTGTCAGTAGAGCAGTGGATGGTGTCTGTAGAGCAGTGGATGTTGTCAGTAGGGCAGTGGATGGTGTCTGTAGAGCAGTGGATGGTGTCAGTAGAGCAGTGGATGGTGTCAGTAGGGGAGTGGATGGTGTCAGTAGAGCAGTGGATGGTGTCTGTAGAGCAGTGGATGGTGTCATTATAGCAGTGGATGGTGTCTGTAGAGCAGTGGATGGTGTTAGTAGGGCAGTGGAGGGTGTCAGTAGGGCAGTGGATGGTGTCTGTAGAGCAGTGGATGGTGTCTGTAAGTGGATGGTGTCAGTAGAGCAGTGGACGGTGTCAGTAGGGGAGTGGATGGTGTCAGTAGAGCAGTGGATGGTGTCAGTAGGGGAGTGGATGGTGTCAGTAGAGCAGTGGATGGTGTCAGTAGGGCAGTGAATGGTGTCTGTAGGGCAGTGGATGGTGTCAATAGTTTTTATTTTTATTTTTTATTATTTTTTAGAATTGTATTTACAATTTTATCTAGGAGCCCTTAGGAGGGGGCTTTGGTAAAATATCAGGATTCTAAACAGGGAATCTGCACCACACAGAGTGATTATGGTGTGCCCAGGCACACCTGGCATACCCTGTGTGCACGCCTATGGTCTTTCCCGAAGAAGAACACTCTATCAGAAAACATCCACCTCATTTTGTATTTCAGCATGCCTTTCTCACTTGGATTGACATCACACCAATAGCAGCCTAAAACTAGTCACATAACCACAAACTGGCCATTTTTGATAAGGTCGTAGTTTATATTTAAAAAAAAGAAAGGCAAAAAGTTGTACCCAATGTACCAACAGAAATGGGCACATTAGACTGAGTGAGTTCAGATCACAGTCAGATAACGGCTAATCTGTCAATATGCCTGGAGACTTTATATGATACATTGCAAGCACCTGTTAGGATTCCTTACTGCCAGAGACCACCGAAATCACCAACAGAGGACCTAACCATCCACCAGAGGATATATATATACCCCTTAAAGGGGGTATAAGGGTGCATGGTGACCTGCATTAGGTCCAGAGTGAAGGTGAGGGCATATGAGTGAAGGTGGAGGAACACTGAAGGTGGTTGCATGCTGGCACAGTACCTACGTATTTTCTCTGACCCTTTGGTCTATTTTTTGTCATGCCACATATATTTTTATGATACCAGCTTAACCCAAGATATTTTTCACTTCCGGACACTGATATCACAGTTATGGCTTATTGCATTTGTTTATCACCATTACGTTTGTTAAAAGTGACAATGTTGGATGTTCTCACTGGTTATTTATAATAGAGGATTGACAACATTTATTTTTCAAGTTTATGATTAATTAGGAGGAGCGCTGTACCATCACTAACAATATTTTTTCACTTTCAGAAACACTTTGGGCATTCAGCAGAATACCTCACACATATTATTTATCCGGTTTATAATAATTACTATTTTGCCATTTATTATAGTACACATAGTAGCGCAGGGGATCAGGCACTTTTTTACAATATATTAAATGTTTGATTTATGCTATTTTAAATTACTAAATGGTGTCTATTTTATGGTCTTCAGGTAACCAAGACTTTTTTTAGCAACATTTAGGCCCCAAATCACTCTTTCCCCACCTCTGGGTCTGGTAATGAATTGGTTGCAGGTCCATGTCTTTATGGACCTTGCTTTGTGCACTGGTGCGCAGTCATGTTGGAACAGGAAGGGGCCATCCTCAAACTCTTCCCACAAAGTTGGGAGCATGAAATTGTCCAAAATGTCTGGATATGCTGACGCCTTAAGGCTCCTTTCACACTGAGGCACTTTACAGACGCTATTTAGATAAAATAGCGTCTGGAAAGCACCTCAAAAATCCCCCCCAATCCACCCCAATGTGAAAGCCCTGAGTGCTTTCACAATGGGGAGGTGAGCGGTGTATATACCGCTCCTCTACCGCCCCTGCAATTGAAATGAATGGCAAGTGCTTCTGAAACGGCTGCACACCGCCTCGGTAGCCTGGAGCGTCTGCACTTTTAACCCTGTTTTAACCCCTTGTGGGGGGTTAAAAGCTACGCGCTCCCGCCTGCATAGCGGAGCCATATCGTTGGTAAAACTCTGCTAAAACTAGCGAGGTTTTACCACGACCGCGGCTACCGCTGCAGTGTGAAAGTAGCCATAGAGTTCCCTTCACTGGAACTAAGAGGCCAAGCCCAAGCCCTGAAAAACAACCCCACACCATCATCCTCCCTCCACCAAATGATTTGGACCAGTGCACAAAGCAAGGTCCATAAAGACATGGCTGAGCGAGTTTGGGGTAGAGGAACTTGACTGGCCTGCACAGAGTCCTGACCTCAACCCAATAGAACACCGTTGTGATGAATTAGAGCAGAGACTGCTAGCCAGGCCTTCTAGTTGAACATCAGTGCCTGACCTCACAAATGCACTTCTGGAAGAATGATCAAACATTCCTATAGACACACTCCTAAACCTTGTGGACAGCCTTCCCAGAAGAGTTGAAGCTGTTATAGCTGCAAAGGGTGGGCCAACTCAATATCGGTGTACAGCCGATTCGGAAGCACTGCCCATTTATTTCAATGGGCAGAGGCGGTGAAGGAGCGGTGTATACTACGCTCCTGCACCGCCCCAAAAATGCTGCTTGCAGGAGTTTCTTTCCTCTCCTGCAAGCGCGCCACCCTAGTGTGAAAGGACTCACTGACTTTAATGGAGAGGCGCTTTACAGGCGCTATTTTTAGCTCAATAATGCCTGTAAAGCGCCTCAGTGTGAAGAGGCTCTAAGGCTTTTAATTCAGCCTGTGTGACTGTTATTTTTAAATCTTATTTGGCGCAGCTGAAAATACCTGTCATTTTTTTAAAAATAGGTCTGCATATTCTGTAGCATATAAACTTAGTGAATAAGGTTTTGCTGGAAAAACATACCGTATATCATTTTTTTTATTATTCCCAGAGTTACACTTTAATAATACATATCTATGCTACATCTAAGATATGGTGAGATTCATGGAAATGTTGGTTTTGAAAAAAAGATGTCAATAAAGTTTTGCTGTTGAAAAAAAAAAACTTCTTGGCAGTTATTACCATGACAACATCATCTGGCTAAATATAGCTGGGCAGCACAGACCAGCTGCCACTTGGGACTGAGCAGTGGAAGGGTAAACAGCTTGTTTACTGGCTGCTTTATCTGGAGACTTCTCATACCTTGCTCTAGTAATTTACTAGATTTCTAGTGTCTTGTGGATTACTGGATATTGCTTAGAGGAAAAAAAAGATCTTGCGTGAATTTAACTGCCCTGGTTTTTCTAGCATTTCTGGGGCAAAATGGGAAAAGCAGACAAGGTTTTTGATCTGCGCAGCAAACTATCACGCCCCAACCCTCTGTGTGATGATCGTTGGCAGCCAGAGGGAAGCGGAGAGCACCCTAAATCTCATTTATTTAGGAGGTAAGTGAAGAGAAATATATATATATATATATGCACACAATAACTAACCATCAAGTCAGGCGCTGACAGAGCATTAGGGTCCATTGTAAATCAATATAAATATATATACACACACACACCAAATATATTTATATATAGACAGTATCTACCTACCTAATCTAAGGGCTCTCTGGGCCAGTTACGTAATCTCCCATCCCTGACTTCAGTGTAGAGGAGGGACAGCTGACCACAGATGCCCCATAGAAAGTCTATGGGTGACGTCACCAGCCAGGCATTGCAGCTGTGGTCGCTACTCTCTCCTCTCCCCTGAAGCCGCTGGGGAGATCACATGACCAGACTAAAGCACCCTTAGATTATGTAAGTATAGACATCTTTCCTTTACAGGGTGGTTAGTATAGGGATTAGAATGGGGGTGGGAGCAGGTTTAAGATTAGATAGTAATAGCCTGGACTTCCACGTTAAAGCAGAGTTCCACCCAAAAATGGAACTTCCGCTTTAAGCACTCCTCACCCCCTTACATGCCACATTTGGCATGTAATTTTTTTGGGGGGTAGTGTGTCCCCAGGTTTCAGAGGGACTTCCTGTCCCTCTTCCACCTTCTGCCTCTGGGCCGCTTAGGCGACTCCTCCTCTTCTCCTAGGCTGCCCTCCCTCCTGGCAATCTTCTGGGACACGTCATAGGTCCCAGAAGATTGCCTGGCCACTAGGGATGCGCAGCGTGACTCCCGCATGCGCAGTGGGTGCCCGGCCGTGAAGCCGGGCCGGGTGCCCACAATAGGAATGGCGGGGCCGTCGGGAGCAGCGGGGAGACGAGCGAGGCTTCGGGAGCAGCCGTCGTTGGACCGGGAGACAGGTAAGTTACTATTTATTAAAAGTCAGCAGCTACACTTTTCATAGCTGCTGACTTTTAATAAACAAAAAACAGCGTGGAACTCCGCTTTAAGGTATACCTAAAGGAAAATATTTTTTTCGTTTTGGATCGAGTGGAGAGGGATTAGAAGACCTGTCAGTTTTTTTTTTTTTTGCTGTTTGTGCCCCCATTATGGAGATTCACCCTCTCTATTTGTCCTCTTAACTGTTTTGTCACCAGAACAGTAATAGAGGGGAACTCTTACCAATGGGGACACTAGTTCTGGTGACCTGGGTGGGCTCAATGTATTCCTTTAATTTGCAAGGATTTCCTTTCCCTTCCTGTTTTGGCTATGGAGTAGGAAGTGAAGGCAAAGCTCCCCAATGACAAAAAACATGACGGGTTACTCTATCCAAAACGAAAACAAAAAGTTTTGCCTAAAGTTCTACTTTCAAACTCCCATGACCTTACTGGTATTAGCATGTTGGATCTGTGGATGTGGTGTTGTAAATATTTATTACCGACTCTACTTTTTGGGTATATTCTTATTAGCACTGCTAATGAAACTAAACATAATCATTTATTTCCATGTCTCCTCCTTCAGCAAACCCTACAGTCGTGATGGAAGCCAACGACCAAATGATATATTTCCCATTGGACTGGACAGAAAACATCACAACTTTAACATCAAGCAGAAGGTAAGTAGATTGTTTTGAATCTTCTGGGTGTCATAAAATATGGTTTAAAGGGCTAAAAAGATAAACTCCACCCAAAACTATTATTTTATATATTATGGGAATTATCTGCCTTGCTGTGGCAAATGCAGGAAGAATGATAGAAGGGGTGAAGTACCCACCTAGCCTAAAGAATCCACAGATGTTGGCTTCCATGGAGGCCAGTAACATGACCTAGTATCAACATCTGGTCACATAACCTTAACAGAATGTCCATGTGAAGTTATTTTGCTTTGTATCCTAGCCATCACACACCAATTATAAAGTAGAAATTAGATCTGTTATGGATTACATATATAGGGACTAGGCTATTGTTTTCTTTATGACTCTTCCGCATAACATATTTTTTACCTTGTCTTTTAGGCCAATTTCATGGATGCAAAACACCTGAGGGATGCAAAAAAATTGGAAAAGACAGCTGGTCATCCTTCTGGAGCTTCACAACCTACCAGACCCCAAATAAAATGCATCATTTGGGTGGTAGGCCACTCCTACGTATACTGGGCTGAACAACGATCCAGACTGCATGCTCTCGGATTGGATGACAGTCAGGTGGAGATCCATTGGATCGGGATCCGAGGTGCAACCTGGGAGAGGTTGCTCCCTGTAGTAGAGGGTAATATCCGCCAGTGGGGACCCCCGGATATTTTACTTGTACACGCTGGAGGGAATGACCTTCACAATGTGCCTAAGGGAACCTTAATCCATCAGATCAAGAATGACTTCTCAAGATTTTCTGAACTGTTCCCATCCCTTGTCCTTGTATGGTCTGAGATTATCCCAAGGGTGTCCTGGAGGGGGCCCAAATCCCCCGAGGCCACTTCACACGCCAGAATCGTGGTGAACAGGACAGTCTCCAATTTTGTTCATGAGACAGGTGGAGTGGTGGTACGTCACCGTTTGTTGGAGGAAGACACATCATACATCGGTCGAGATGGGGTTCACCTCACAAATGCCGGCTTGGACATCTTCAACAATGGTCTCAGAATTGGCATTGAGGAGGCACTTTTTTTGTGGCACAGCAAACAGATATAAGGGGTCATTTAAAATGGACTAGTTAGTGACATCTAGTACCAGTTCCATCCAGTACCAGTACCAGTGTAATCCAGTGCCATTCAATACAAAGCTTATGACCCCTGTTTTAAAAAGACTGTATATAGAGACTGTTTATGTATAGGGAGCCAGAGTTGTGTGGTGTGTAGTGTGTGTTGTGTGTGGTGTGTCTTGTGTGGTGTCTCTTGTGTGTTGTGTGTTATGTGTGGTGTGTCTTGTGTGTGGTGTGTTGTGTCTTGTGTGTGGTGTGTTGTGTGGTGTGTTATGTGATGTGTGTTGTGTGCCGGGTGGTGTGTGTGTGTGGTGTGTTGTGTTTTGTGTGTTGTGTGGTGTGGTGTGTTGTGTGTGGTGTGAGGAGAGGAGAATAGTGGTTAGCACTTCTGCCTAGAAGCACTTGGGTCATCGTTTGAATCCCAACCACGGCACTACCTGCTTGGAGTTTGCATGTTCACCCTGTGCCTGGGTGGGTTTCCTCCCAAAATCCAAAGACATGCTGGTAGAGTAATCAGCCCTAATATGTATGAATGTGAGTTAGGGACCTTAGATTGTAAGCTCCTTGAGGGTAGGGACTGATGTGAATGTACAATATTTATGTAAATTGACAGTGTTATATAATTACCTGTACTATTAATAGTGAAGAGAATAAAGTAGAATAAAGTAGTGTAGGGACTGGCCAGAGAGGGATTACTTTGACGCAGTTGGCCAGCTTGAACATGTATTGCAATGCATGTGAACCAAAAATCCCCGTTTTCATGCAAAGTTTGTAAAAAATGTGTTAGAATTTATAGCAGTGTGCAGAGAGTTGATGCACAGGATGGGTTATGTATCTGTGTAAAGCTATTTGGATTTGAACATAGACGTATTGTATTTTCTATTTCTGTTCAAAAGAGAATTTAGTTTGATAAAAAAAAACCTCCAAGCATATGTGCCCTGTTCTACAGAGAAAGTACAGTATATTATTCTAATAAATGGTCAAAAATAATTCTAAAGTTTGTGCAAGACATTTTTTAACTTGGGGTTAACTGTAGGGGGTGGTCAAGAGGTTAAGTGTGTTCCCTCACTGTGTTCTAACTGTAGGGGGGATGGGCTAGCAGGGACATGGCAGAGATCACTGTTCCGATTACTGTCAGAATGGGTATATGTCTTGTTTACATAGGCAGATCCCCGTTCTGCCTCTGTAGAAGGCGAACACGGTTTGTGGCATGCAGGTGCCCCCTATCACTCGTGCACGAACCGCCATACAGCTACAGTGATTTGCGCAGGAGAGCCAACCTGTCATTGTCGAACGACGGCGGAGGGTCAGCAAACGGTTAAAGAACACAACATATAGGGATATGGGAAATAATTATAGACACTGACACACGTGCACCTACACAGATTGAACTGGACTATTGTCTTTATTCAGCTTTACCTACTATGATACTATAAGTTGACCTTTTAATGGTATATCTGTATTGTCTCATGATGTGCTTGTAAAGTCCACTCGCTGAGGTGTTCCTCCCTGAGGATTCCCTTTTTTTGTTACTATGATCCACTTTTTTCCCTAATTTCCACCTGTTCATCTTGCCAGTAAGTCTGTTATTTTTTAACTGCCTTAAAGTGGAACTTCACTCAAAATGGGAAGTTCTGCTCTTCCTCCTGCCCCCCCCCCTCCTTTGCCCCATTTGAATTAAATTATTTTTGGGAGGGGGGGCAGGTACCTGGTTATGACAGGTACCCTCTCCTTCTTTCGGATGGAAAGCCACGGGACATGTGATGAAATGCGTCAGAGTGGGGCCTAGTGATGTCAGCGTGCACATCGAGGAAGCTTTCATCCTGTGTGTCTATGCTACCAAAATAACAAAGCAATCCTTAAGAGGGCTGCACACCCTAAATGTGCTATGTGTATGGTCTGAGTGCACCAGATTTAGTGCACCAACATCTGTGAGTTTTACACTTTTAAATAGTTTTTTTTTAAGTTTTTCTTAAAAAGATTCAGAACTATGTTAGTCCTTTCCCTCTTTAAGCATTTTGGTTCAAGGCCATTATACATAGGTGTGTGCATATATACTGATGGTGTCTGTAGAGCAGTGGATGATGTCTGTAGAGCAGTGGATGGTGTCTGTAGAGCAGTGGATGGTGTCTGTAGAGCAGTGGACGGTGTCTGTAGAGCAGTGGACGGTGTCAGTAGAGCAGTGGATGGTGTCTGTAGAGCAGTGGATGGTGTCTGTAGAGCAGTGGATGGTGTCAGTAGGGCAGTGGACGGTGTCTGTAGAGCAGCGGATGGTGTCAGTAGAGCAGTGGATGCTGTCTGTAGAGCAGTGGATGGTGTCTGTAGAGCAGTGGATGGTGTCTGTAGAGCAGTGGATGGTGTCTGTAGAGCAATGGATGGTGTCTGTAGAGCAGTGGACGGTGTCAGTAGAGCAGTGGATGGTGTCTGTAGAGCAGTGGATGGTGTCAGTAGGGCAGTGGACGGTGTCTGTAGAGCAGCGGATGGTGTCAGTAGAGCAGTGGATGGTGTCTGTAGAGCAGTGGATGGTGTCTGTAGAGCAGTGGATGGTGTCTGTAGAGCAGTGGATGGTGTCTGTAGAGCAATGGATGGTGTCTGTAGAGCAGTGGACGGTGTCAGTAGAGCAGTGGATGGTGTCTGTAGAGAAGTGGATGGTGTCTGTAGAGCAGGGGATGGTGTCTGTAGAGCAGTGGATGGTGTCAGTAGAGCAGTGGATGGTGTCAGTAGAGCAGTGGACGGTGTCTGTAGAGCAGTGGATGGTGTCTGTAGAGCAGTGGACGGTGTCTGTAGAGCAGTGGACGGTGTCAGTAGAGCAGTGGATGGTGTCTGTAGAGCAGTGGATGGTGTCTGTAGAGCAGTGGATGGTGTCTGTAGAGCAGTGGATGGTGTCAGTAGAGCAGTGGATGCTGTCTGTAGAGCAGTGGATGGTGTCTGTAGAGCAGTGGATGGTGTCTGTAGAGCAGTGGGTGGTGTCTGTAGAGCAGTGGATGGTGTCAGTAGAGCAGTGGATGCTGTCTGTAGAGCAGTGGATGGTGTCTGTAGAGCAGTGGATGGTGTCTGTAGAGCAGGGGATGGTGTCTGTAGAGCAGTGGATGGTGTCAGTAGAGCAGTGGATGGTGTCAGTAGAGCAGTGGACGGTGTCTGTAGAGCAGTGGATGGTGTCAGTAGAGCAGTGGATGGTGTCTGTAGAGCAGTGGATGGTGTCTGTAGAGCAGTGGATGGTGTCTGTAGAGCAGCGGATGGTGTCAGTAGAGCAGTGGATGCTGTCTGTAGAGCAGTGGATGGTGTCTGTAGAGCAGTGGATGGTGTCTGTAGAGCAGTGGGTGGTGTCAGTAGAGCAGTGGGTGGTGTCAGTAGAGCAGTGGATGGTGTCAGTAGGGTAGTGGATGGTGTCTGTAGAGCAGTGGATGGTGTCTGTAGGGGAGTGGATGGTGTCAGTAGAGCAGTGGATGGTGTCCGTAAGGCAGTGGATGGTGTCAGTAGAGCAGTGGATGGTGTCAGTAGGGGAGTGGATGGTGTCAGTAGAGCAGTGGATGGTGTCCGTAGGGCAGTGGACGGTGTCAGTAGAGCAGTGGATGGTGTCAGTAGAGCAGTGGATGGTGTCAGTAGGGGAGTGGATGGTGTCTGTAGAGCAGTGGATGGTGTCTGTAGAGCAGTGGATGGTGTCAGTAGGGCAGTGGATGGTGTCAGTAGAGCAGTGGATGGTGTCAGTAGGGCAGTGGATGGTGTCTGTAGAGCAGTGGATGGTGTCTGTAGAGCAGTGGATGGTGTCAGTAGGGTAGTGGATGGTGTCAGTAGAGCAGTGGATGGTGTCAGTATAGCAGTGGATGGTGTCTGTAGAGCAGTGGATGGTGTCTGTAGAGCAGTGGATGGTGTCAGTCGGGCAGTGGATGGTGTCAATGGTTCTTATTTCTATTATTTTTATTTTTTATTACAATTTTTTTTACAATTTTTTTCTAGGAGTCCTGTTAGGGGGCTTTGGTGAAATATCAGGATTCTAAACAGGGAATCTGCACCACACAGAGTGATTATGGTGTGCCCAGGCACACCTGGCATATCCTATGCGCACGCCTATGGTCTTCCCTGAAGAAGAACATTCTATCTGAAAACATCCATTCACCTCATTTTGTATTTCAGCATGCCTCTCTCACTTGGATTGACATCACACCAATAGCTGCCTAAAACTAGTCACATAACCACAAACTGGCCATTTTAGATGAGGTTGCACCTTATATTTAAAAAAAGAAAGGCAAGAAGTTGTACCAAATGTACCAACAGAAATGGACACATTAGACTGAGTGAGTTCAGATCACAGTCAGATAATGGCTAATCTGTCAATATGCCTGGAGAGCATAGGCGTGCGCAGCCTATTACATTATGGTGTGCACCACAAAGCTAAAACACACATGCCTTTCTTTGCAGCCTCAGCTGCAGGAGACCGTGAATGAATGGGAAGGGCTCTGTGCTGAGCAGCTTCCTGTTCATTCACAAAACTGAAGCATAGTAAACACAGTTTACTCTTCTTCCATCATGAATGAACAAAGTGAGTGAGTGTGTACACTGCGTTCATTTAGAGAAGGAAGGCGCTGGTACATGACATATTGATTAGCCCTTTCCCCCACTCTCCATCCTGAAATATCCCCCGCAGCAGCTGGGGGGAGGGGAGGGAAGCCAGCAGCACTGTG
>BLSH010053145.1:406614-424353 GCA_018402905.1 Glandirana rugosa | reverse complement strand
GTGTCCTGTGATGCTGAGCTGTATACTGTGTCCTGTGATGCTGAGCTGTATACTGTGTCCTGTGATGCTGAGCTGTATACTGTGTCCTGTGATGCTGATCTGTATACTGTGTCCTGTGATGCTGAGCTGTATACTTTGTCCTGTGATGCTGAGCTGTATACTCCTGACACAATATGTGGAATACAGGGGACGGAGTGGGTGGATTCTATAAGGGGCGGGGCTTATTAAAAGTAGGAGGGGTCAAAGGGAAGGGCGGGGCCTGGCGCCCCCCCATCCAAAAACTTCACCAGCCGCCACTGGTCCTTACTGTTTAACAAGGGACCTGTTCTGCTAAAGTCAGCCTGCCATAAAGTGCATTGGTTGTCTGCTACACTGGGTTAGAAAGAAGACACTGGCTAGTATCTAGAAGAAACAAAGTCCGGCATGTCCTTTGTTATTTAGAGATGGACTTGTTTCACTGGAGTCAGTCTGCTGTGTGAAGCCACTGACCACCTCCTGTACAGAACCTAGTTAATTACTGGAACCCCCACTGTGGTTCTCGCATGCAATAGGACTACGGGTACATTCACAAATGTGAATGCACCCTATATGAGGAATGGGTGGATGCTGGATTACCCCTTTTATGTTTACCAACTGTGCATTTATTGGCCCTAATTCAGGAAGCTGTAAAAAAGCATTTAAGGCCCCTTAACCTCTTGCAGACCAGCCACTCAGTCTGCTCTTCTGTTGTTCGAGGAGGACGCTTCACTCAGGCCTCACTCTGTGTGACACCCATTAGCATACAGGAACTGAGGAGTATTCTCAAAGGGGCTGCAGTCTTTAGCTCTTTGGGGTCTGTATTTAGGGTTGCCACCTCATCCCTTTAAACTTGTACACATATTAATTACACATGGTCTGAGGCTAATTTAATGCAGATAAGGCACTAAGTGAGTGTAATTACCACCTTAATTAGCCACAGAACCTGTGTAATTAATACATGTTCAGGTATAAAGGGATGAGGTGGCCACCCTATCTATATTGCTCTCTTGGCAGCCTTGGAGTCACATGCATATCTCTTGGTTCACTTCTACACACCACATTTTAATGCACTGCAAGAGATCACTAAAATGTAAATTTCCCTTACTTTTCAGCTTTCTTTCATTAGTTTTGGATAAAGAAGTGAATGTTAAACAGTTCTGGCTTTAGATAGAAGGTAAAAATTAAAGCATAATATATGAGCATATGACTTTATATAATGCATTTCACTTTAGCCAACAATATGGAGAGGTCAAGACAGTGCCATGTTTAATAGCGCACCTTATCTATCACAGGCCTTATTAAAAAGTTTTATGTTCATTATCGTTAAGATAAAATTACAAGAATGTGCAATGTTGAGTAGCATACCTTATCTAGCATAGGCCTTGTCCACTCTCATTAAGATATAATCACGGCTGGAGATTAATGGA
Organism: Glandirana rugosa; assembly: GCA_018402905.1. NCBI lineage: Eukaryota > Metazoa > Chordata > Amphibia > Anura > Ranidae > Glandirana > Glandirana rugosa. The sequence continues at coordinate 422,908 of BLSH010053145.1, read as the reverse complement.
ATTAAAAATTGCACCATTAATTTAACCCTCATGGTCAGGTAAAGACTGAGTAATGTTTGGTGGCGTACCTTATCTGTCAAGCATACAATCACAGCTGGAGTGCAATGTCATCTTACAATGCATTGTGATAGCCACGTAACAGCTAATTGATTTACTAGGAATAAAAGATATCTCAAGAACATACAAGCATAATTTATTTATCATGAACCTGTAGTAAAATGCTCATTTCTGATTTGGCACAGAGCATTGCTTGCGTGTACCTTTATTAATATTTAATGAGATCTTAGAAGTCAAAGATTCTTGGTAACTCAACACACAGGCAGCAGTAAAAAGAGGCAGCTCAGCTGCAGTTTTACCACTTTCGGCTGCCCACCTGAACTCTAGCATTACAGCCTGACAGGGCTGTACACATGCTGTACTTGCAATGCTTTCCTTTGCTGCTGCAGAATTTTTATCTTCAAAACTCGGCCATTGAGATCAAAGGGGCTGCAGCGCAAACATGATTCAAAAGCTTGGCTCACAACTGCGGCATGGTCCCTTCTCAATTTTTTAAAAATGCCACCCTCTCGAAAGCAATCCACTGTGGATACAGTGTGTGTAACCTACACTTTTCACTTATCCTGTCTCCAAAATGTAATCCATAAACCTAACATGTAACCCCTACAATCTCAACCTTAAACCGAATATTAAACAATACCCTAACCTTAACCTCTATCTCTAAAATCCTTGAAAGTATTGGTTTTCTGACAGCCTCCATGGCAGCCACGTGTGGGTTTACCCCACCCCCTCTTTAACCCCATAGGACCCTACTTAGTATAAATTTGACCCCCTGTTCAGCCCGCGTGTTCCTTTTTTTTGTCCTCCTCTCTGGACCCGATTGCAGACGACTTAACGGAGTCAAAGATGAACAGCGTCCCAGGCAGCGTTGTCAGCAGCCCCAGAGCGGGGCAGACATCAGGGTTGTGGTGTCCCCTTCACCCAGTACCCAGCTACGGCGGGTGAGTGGCGTTCAGGCCAGAAGAAGCCAAGGAGAGGCGGCCTGCTTTGCCCAGGGAGACGCCAACGGAAGGCAGGGTCTCAGAAGAGGTGGCTGTGTCGGGAGACTCCATGGCAGTATTGTTGTTTGGGGGGCGGGGTGTTTCGTCTCCCCTTCTCTCTGACCCAGGGCTTCCCCGTCTCTCTGGTATGGTGGGCTGGAACGCTCCTGCCTTCCACGGAGCTGTTCCGTCCCATATGCGCACGGCGCGAGTGCTTCCGCACATGCGCAATGGCTGATCGCGATAGTGAGGCTTGGCCAGCGCAGGCGCAGGAAGCTGAAGCTTCGGTCCCGGCACCTGGTGTGCAGGCGCGGCCTGTCGGGGCGGGAGATTCAAAACTGCTGCCAGCCCAGTTCAGTCTTGAGAAAGACTGCGGGTAATGTACGGTGGCTTCCCCAAGCCCTGTCACAGCCAGATAAAGGTGAGAGGGGACTCCTCTTGTTAGAGGATGACAGACCAAGTTCCACCAGGGAGGTGGATTGGACTGGCTTACTAAAATTTCTCTCCCTCTTGGCAGACGCTTGTGTCCTCCCCTCGCGATGGATAAATCACCACCCTCATGTGGCCAGCCCTTGCCTAACAGGTACGGGGGGCCGGAGGGGAGGGGGGAGGCGCAGGGGGATATTCTAGAATTCCTGTTAATTCTGTTAATGTGTTCTTATTCTCTTCTCCTTTGTCTTGTCCTATTTAAGCCCTCCCAGGTCAGGTCACCAGCGGTCCTCTCAAGATCCAAAAAGTGGAGACCCTGCCAGATCTCAGCGCAGACAGTCCTCGTCTGGCTCACGGTGCCACAGGTCCTCATCAAGAGGCCGGCACCATGGAAGAAGTTTGTATTCTTCTTCAAGACACCACTCCCACCGCCAAGGTAGTCACTCTAGGCTTAAAGCCTTTTGGGGGTGCGGTACCCACGTTCCTGAAGGCAAATCACTCTGTGACAAGTGTTACACCCGAGCGTCTGGAGAGAGGGAAACTGGCGGCCAACAGATGGAGTCATTGGTCAGGCGGGTGGTGCAACAGTCATTAAAGGAGCTAGTACTACCCCATACCCAAAGCCAATCCTCAGCTATAGGCTCACTGGAAGAAGACTACCAGGAGGAGCCGGGACCGTGGCAGCCGAGTTTCTCACCTCAGGCTCTCTCAGACAGCGAATTGGAGGGTGATGACTCAGCGGGCTTCGACACTGCCTTGGTCCCATCCTTAATTAAGGCCGTTAAAGAGGCCCTGAAATGGGAATAGCCGGTGTCCTCACCGACGAAACAGAGGACGTTTTTTAAACACCTTGGGAAGGAGCGTCCCAACTTCACGCTTCTCGCAGAACTGAAAGGCATTTTCACGGAGGAGTGGGAGAAGACGGACAAGAAAAGCTCCCTGTCGAACAAAACGTCTAGACTCTATCTTTTTAAGGAAGAAGGTGTCAAGTATTTGGAGTCCGCTCCCCTGGTGGATGCGGTGGTCACGAGATTAGCAAAACATGTCACACTCCCCTTGGAGGATGGGGTGTCTTTCAGGGAGCCGCACGACAGGAAGCTCGACCTAGATCTTAAGAGGATTTATGTGACGGCCGTCACGGCCTGCAAACCGGCCCTGGACTTAGCGGCTATGTCCAAAGCAATGGAAGTATGATCCGAGGACGTGAAGTCGGTTCTATACAGCGTCTCAGAGGACGTGGTCAGGAGTGCACCCATTCGGGAGTTGAAGTTGGCCTCATCCTTCCTGGGGGAGGTTTCCCTGGACACGTTACGGCCAAGCGGGCCCTGTGGTTACGCCCTTGGCTGGCTGATACTTCCTCAAAACATGCGTGGTGTGGGATCCCCTTTGAAGGGTCCTTATTGTTTGGGAATCGGCTGGACAAAGCCATCGCCCGGGCCACTGGAGGCAAGTAGGGATTCCTCCCTCAGGACAGACGCATGTTAGGCCAGAAGAGGCCACAAACAAGGAGGCAAGCTACGGATCAGGGAAAGGGACACCCGCAGCTACAAGCCTGGTCGGGACTTTAGAAGAAATTGGAAGAGAGGCCAGATGTCCACCCAGAGGGCCGCTAAAGGCACAGCTTCTACCGGGTGGGATACAGCTAAATTCTTTTGAGATTGGGCCCGCCCAGGCAGGTCGGGTAGGAGCACATTTGTTCTGATTCCAGCACGTCTGGGTGGCCTCGATCTCAGACGCCTGGGTGATCAAGACGATCTCCATCTGACATTTGTGGGCCTTTACAAGCAAACCGGTCCTCAGAGTCATTCCCACCCTAGTGCTTCGTGTAGACTCACTAGTGGCTCAGGGCGCAGCGGTATCGGTGCCGGAAGAAGAGAGATTCCAAGGCCTTTCTTCTCTTTTTCTAGTTAAAAAAAGAATGGAACATGGAGACCAGTTATAGATCTCACCCATTTGAACACTTTCATCAAAAACGAAAAGTTCAAGATGGAAACCCTCACGACGATACAGCGCTCTGTACAACCAGGCGATTGGTTAATTGCGATAGATCTAAAGGACGCGTATTTTCATGTCTCCATTCCAGAGGAGTCCCGCAAGTATCTTCGCTTCCTGGTGGGTCAACGCCACCTCCAGTTTATGTGTCTCCCCTTGGACTCTCAACGTCCCGGCGAGTATTCTCCAAAGTCCTCCTAGCCGTGGTAGCTCTTATCAGGAAGAAAGGTATACGTCTACACCACTATCTAGACGGACGATCTTCTCCTACTAGCGCAGGACAGAGACCAGCTGCTGGCCCAGAGGTCACAAGTATTATCTATCCTTCAGGACTTCAGCTGGATGATAAATCAGCAAAAGAGTCATCTGGAGCCATTACAGGATCTGGTGTACCTAGGAGCCTGGTTCAACGCCAGGGAGAACATTCTATCCCTACCATTGGAGATAATTGCTATAATATGGGACAGAGTTTGGCGGGCCTTGTCATCCTCGTATCTGAGAGCCTCCCAGTTTCTCAGGGTGATCGGCACCATGGTTTCAATGTCCCCCATGGTAAAGTGGGCGCTGTGGAAGATGCGCCCGTTCCAGATGGGATTCCTGCGCCAATGGAGGTCGGAAGAGAGTGATCACTTTATTCACATATCAACGGCCATGAGGGACAGTCTGCCATGGTGGCTGTTACGCAAAAACCTGCTCAGGTGTTACTCTATCTCCCCACCAGCATGGGTGATAGTCACAACCGATGCCAGCAACATAGGATGGGGAGCCCACTGTGGGACGGAGTTTGTCCAGGGAACATGGGGCTCACTTCCTCACATTCCGGTGTCCAATGTCCTGGAGCTAAGAGCGGCGTACTGCGCACTCCGGGCTTTCCGCCATCTAATACAGGGGAAGGCCGTACTTCTAAGGATGGACAACACGTCAACAGTGTCCTATGTGAGGAGACAAGGTGGGACACAGAGTCTCTCTACTGTGAGAGGTGGAGCCAATCTTCACATGGGCCCAGAGGTTCCTGACAGACATCTCGGCAGTCTACATTCCCGGAGCCCGGAATGTCCAAGCGAACTTCCTGTCCAGAGTAAGAGTGAACAATGGAGAATGGTCCCTATATGGGGAAGTGTTCGAATTGATCCGGTCCCTAGGTGTCGACCCCGAGGTCAATCTATTTGCCTCCCCGAACAGTCACAAGCTAAAGAACTTCTACACAAGGGGCTTCTGCCCCCAAGCACTCGGGAACAGACACCTGGAGGTTCAACAAAGCCTATGCATTCCCGCCAGTACCAGTAATTCTCAGGTTCTTGCAGAGGCTGAGGTCAGAGAAAGTCGAGATCCTGGCAATAATCCCCTTCTGGCCCAACAGGCCTTGGTTTCCATTACTAACACAGCTGAGCTTTAGGGCCCCAGTGCCCCTCCCTCTCAGGCCGGATCTCCAATCGCAGGGAGTAGTCCTACACCCATGTTCAGAGCGACTGTACCTAATGGCCTGGTTCTTGAGAGGGAAAGGCTAGAGGCCCTGGGCTGCGCCTCAGGGGTGATCTCCAATCTCATGAACTCCAGATGCCCCAGCACGAACAGAGTTTACGTACGGATATGGGCCAAGTTCACTGACTTTTCTCACTCTGTTGGGAAATCCTACAGAGATCCGGGAGTACAAGAAGTTCTAGGTTTCTTGCAAACTGGACTTGAGTTGCTTCTATCAGTAAGCTCCCTCAGAGTGCTATATCAGCCCTGTCAGCCTTCACGGGGACTGCTTGGGCGGGACATCCGCTGGTCCGTCAGTTCTTCAAGGGTGCAGCAAGATTGCAGCCTCAAAGAAAGCCGAGGTTCCCAAAGTGGGGCCTTCCCCTAGTCCTCGACTTCCTGGCAGACCCTGCCTCAGGATATGTGAGCACGCAGGCAGTTGGGGATCTGGCTATGAAGACAGCCTTCCTGGTGGCGGTCACCTCTGCTAAAAGAGTTTCGGAGATCGGGGCCTTGGGGCATAGTGAGCCATCCCTGACTTTCTACCCGGATCGGGTGGTTCTGATTCCCATGCTTGGCTCGAAACCCAAGGTCACGTCGGCATTTCACGAGAATCAGGAGATATCCCTGCCTGCCTTTAAGTCTTCGGAAGCCGGGGAAGCACATCCCTTGGACGTGGAGAGAACATTGGAGAAATACCTGCAGGCTACGCCCACCTTCAGACAATCTGACCACCTCTTTGTCCTCTTCTCCGGAAAGAACAAAGGGAAGAAGGCCTCTTCCAGAACAAATGCAGCCTGGATTGTCCAGATCATCCAGAGGGCATACAGGGCGAAGGGCTTGGCTCCACCAGAGGCGGTGACGACTCACTCAACCAGAAGTGTCTCCACCTCCTGGGCGGCGGCGCAGCAATCCCACCCGTGTGGTTTTTTTTTTTTTTTGGCTAGTTAAGTTCCACACGTGGCTGCCATGGAGGCTGTCAGGAAAACGGAAAAATTTACAATCAGATACTTACCGTAATTTTCCTTTCCTGATAGACTGCATGGCAGCCGGAGTTCCCACCCTTGCATCTAGAGGAGGGGCTAGTTACAGAACATGCGGGCTGAACAGGGGGGTAACATTTATACTAAGTAGGGTCCTATGGGGTTAAAGGGGGGGCGGGGTAAACCCACACGTTACTGCCATGGAGTCTATCAGGAAAGGAAAATTACGGTACGTATCTAATAGTATATTTTCAGTTTTTATGTCAAACCCTACCGGACCACATACTGAAACTCCAACCAAATCCAAATCTTCCATGAATTTCCTAGAAAAACCTGGCAATGGGCTTCTGTATCTTTCCACAGCAAAATAAGACAATCGCTGATGGGGAAATGTTGGTGACCTGTTTGGATCTTTATCCAACCACCCTAGACAGGCAGACATTTGGCTCAATTCACAAATCTAACCCACTAAGATAAGTATCCTTATTTAAAAAAAAAGTCCTGTAAAAAATGAAAATTATAGTCACATGGCTGAAAACAGAATGCCTTAGGCTGGTGTTGACGCTTTGTAAATTTAGCCTAATGGCTCACATATCTACATACAGTACGTGCTGCCTATTCTTTATAGGTTGCTGCCCTATACATAAATGGTGTCTTATTCATGTCATACTTTCACAGTTGAGGCTTGTGTTAATTAAGCTAATTTGAATTAACGTACACATAAAGTATAATGAGCAACCATTCCTGTGCAATGTCCGATGACCTCATGTTCCAGGCATTGCACCTGCGCCTATTAAAACTTGGCCCGAGTTTCTGTGTTGACATAGGCTTAATTAAGTATTAGAGTGTGCCGAATCCAAACATATTTGCCTCTCAGCATTTACTGGTGTTCCTGGACCCGATTTATTGTTTCCTCTGCTGTTAGCTGTCCTCAGTCATGAAGACACTATTTAATATATAATAGCTATGAGAACATTGTGTTTCGAGCATCTGTTTTCAAAGATTGTAAAATGATTTGCTAAGTAGAATTTGAACCCTTCTGGAATGTAATGGATCAAACCCAAGCACCCCTTAAAAGATCAGGCCCCCCAAAAGTGATATTTTAGTTTTTCACAATGCTGGAGAGTTAGGCATCATTTACACCATGTCTACCCTTCACAATGCGTACCAGCGTGCAGGTATTATATGGTGCATAATGCATACTGGCTTGTAGCAGGGTTAGCCTTTGTTAATTAACACTCCCTGTTTTAGTGGCATGACCATTTTCATTCAAGTGCAGTACGAGTGGTATATTTAAAGGAGGGGTGTGTGGGTCTGTGGCAAGAAGAAAGATAGAGAGCAGTATGTGTGCATTTACATATAGCACTACCCACGGTGGGGCCGCAGTACATTTTCATGGGTTCTTTCCCAAACAGTGCAAGGCAGCTAGGCACACAGCAACAGTCCATTCACTGTGGCTCATTGAACAGCCTAGGGGTTGTCTTTTTAAGGTTTTTTGTAGAACTTGGAATATTAGAACTTTAGAACCAGGCTGTATTGCTAGCAGAGGACTCTTCTTACTCAGTAGCAGTAACCCTAGGGTAGGTAGACTGGGTCAAATTACGGTTCACAGCTGAAGACCATGAAGTAGTTTGAGCACAGATAAAGGCAGGCTGGAACAGTCCACAGTTCACAACTATGAAGTAGCTTGAATAAAAGTAGAGAGGCTCGACTCACAGGCTCCTAGAACAAGATCAGTCCATAAGTGCAGCCTCTGGTAAAGTATTCCATCATCCAGTCCAAAGTACTCCGGTGGCAAGCCGCTCCCCTCCTCTCAGCTCAGAGATCCATACCCTCAGAGTGGAAAAGAAAATCTCCTCAGGGCTCCTCAGGCAGCCCGGCCACCATCTGGGCACAACTCCCCAGTGATTGGCCATGCAATGCTTAATATTCAGGCTGGACATTTGGATTATCCCTCGCTAAGCTCTAGAAACTTCTTAGAGAGGCAGGGGGAAGTAATCAAACTCTCTGCGTGTGAACAGACCAGACTAAACAATCACTGATCCTGTAATCACAGAAAAAGCCAAAGACTAAATTTACCTAGCAGCCTAACTAGGAGGGTGCTACATCAGCCATTCCCTTGGGGCAAAAGATGGAGCCTAAAGCGGAGTTCCACACTTTTTTTTGTTTATTAAAAGTCAGCAGCTACAAAAAGTGTAGCTGCTAACTTTTAATAAACAGTAACTTACCTGTCTCCCGGTCCAGTGATGTCTGCTCCCGAGGCCTCGCTCGTCTCCCCCCTCCTCCTGACGGCCCCGCCATTCCTAGTGTGGGCACCCAGCCCGGCTTCACGGCTGGGCACCCACTGTGCATGCGCGAGTTGCGCTGCGCATTCCTAGTGGCCAGGCAATCTTCTGGGACCTGTGACGTGTCCCAGAAGATTGCCAGGAGGGAGGGGCCGCCTAGGAGTAGTCGCCTAGGCGGCCCCAAGGCGGAAGGTGGAAGAGGGACAGGAAGTCCCTCTGAAACCTGGGGACGCACTCCCCCCCCCCCCCAAAAAAATGACATGCCAAATGTGGCATGTAAGGGGGCGAGGAGTGCTTAAAGCGGAAGTTACATTTTTGGGTGGAACTCCGCTTTAAGTGTGACAATATAGGAACAGAACATTTCCGTGAGTACTGCAGTGCATTGAGTACTACTGTGCATTCAACACTGCCACATCTTTTGAAAAGCTAAGGATAAAATTGACTGTAAAGTATATAAATCTATGGAAGCAAGTACAGTAAATGATTTAACCCAACAATGCCTCTGCTTGGGGGGAATCTATATGCACCAGTTAGATAATGGTTTGGGCTCTAGGAGTGCTGGGCCGTATTAACCTAGTTAAAATGCTGCTACTGCTCAAAATTCTGTACATGGTTTGGCACTCCCCATTGTATCTCCCACTTAGGCACTTTAAGACAATGGAGGCCATACTATTTTCCTTTGTCTGGGGCACCAGTAGACACAAATTGACTTGGCGTAAACTGAAAAATCCAACTGACTTGGGGGCGCCGCTGTGCCAGATAATAATTTATACTACCTAGCAACTCAGTTATCACAACTGTTCCACATAGACAAAACAGACAGACCCAGGTTTCTGAATCTGCTATGCCCAACTTGGTCTCATCGTACAGCAGATTAATTTACGGTAATAACATGTGGTGGGAAGGGAGCAGAACCAGTAGGAGATCATCACCGTTTGTTGTATCAATATAGACGCATATGGGACATAGCATCCGCCAAACTTAAACTACCCCTCCACCATGGGTAGTGCCTTGTGGCGCAATTTGTCACTTCCTGAGTTCCAAACAATCCCAGACTCGGAGCTATGGATTAGCCGTGGCCTGGTTTACCTGACTCACTTGATCCAAAATGGAGAACTTAAAACCTTTGATACACTATGGGTTGACCACGACTTATCGGATGTTTTTCCCTTACCTACAAGTGCACCACTCCTTCAGGGCCCAATTCCATGAAGGTAACCTTCAATTGGAACCCAACTCCTTAATGGAGGTAATTAGAAGCGACAACCCCAAGAAATGAATCTCTATGTTTTATAACATGCTACATCTCCCCTCGCCCTCGGTATTAGCCTATGACCAAAAAAACAGATGGGAAAGTGACCTTGGCCCAATCGAAGATGATGAATGGAGTGATGCACTTAACACCTGCAAATTAGTTTCGCCTAAACTCTCCATCTGCCTTACACAACTTTTTATATTACACCGATCTTATCTGACCCCACTTAGAATTTCTAAATACAAACAGGATCAGCCCGCTAGCTGCCCTATGTGTAACAGCACAACGGGAACTTTTCATCACCTCATCTGGAGCTGCCCCAGTGTCCAGGGTTTCTGGACGCAGGTAGTCCAGTTTCTTCATGATAACATGGGCTCCCCACTGACACTAAACCCAAAGACATGCCTATTGGGTATATTCCTCGAAATAAATACGTTTACTAAAATATTTCTAAACTAAACATTATTTTTCGCAAGGAAAATTATAGCCAGACAATGGATGAGATCAGACCCACCTGTATTCAGCTCATGGCTAGTAGATAGAAATAACACTGTACCCTATAAAAAGTACATATATACTCACAGAGGATGCCCAACTAAATATAATAAAATATGGGATAGATGGCACCAATCCTCGGAAACTTGCACTTAATTCGGTAGTTCTACTTGGCTATCCCCAAACCTCCTTACACCTATCATATGAATAACATAGTGAAATCAAACGTTAATGTAGCCATGTGCTCCCTTGAAAATGACTGATAGTAGTGGTTCACCTTATAGCTGCCCTCAATCACACCATACTTCACACATCCATAGACACTGACAAGCCGGCTCTTGTTTTTGCTGTTTTATTTAGAGAGTGCTACTTCTCTAGCACTGCGCTTGGTTTCCAGCTTGAAAGGAAATTTATCAAGCTTCTCTGTTCAGTGACTCTCCTTTCCCTGAACTGACTTCCAAGACTTCCACAGACTGTCCACTATTCCTCTCCGAGCCTGTTCCAGCACTTTCTTTTGCAGTTCCCGGGAACCGTCACTCACCAAACCAGTGGATCACTTTAAAGTCTCTCACTGTGTAGCACCTCCACTGTTCTCCTGTGCGACCCCAGGAATCACCACCACTCCTGGCTGCACCCAAACCTCCAGGCACCAAGGTCACCCCCCCCCAGACTAGGGGCCTCCACAGCGCCTCTGCTACATCTCCAGACTTCCACCCGACACTTCTCCCCAGATTGGGCTGACTTAGAATATTTAAGGAGGCCTACCCCCTGCCAATCCTGCTTGGGGATTGGTCAGGGCTCCTTAGGACACTCCAGATGGCTCCATCTATCTCCCAGCTCTCTGACCAGAAACCCTCCTCCAGGTTTCTAGAAAGAAGTGGAAGGTTCTGGTGACCCCGTCTGTCAAGTCCACTCAATCCTCCCTGAGCCACTCCTCCCAGCCCAGACCAAAACATTCAGGCCTGCACCTACAGTCAGGCCTGACTAAATTTAACCTCACCTAGCAAAACCCTGCTGAAAAATTGCACCTACATTATAGGGCTGCTACATTATTACTACTGTTGGTTGATACTAAATTAAATTATACCACCCCCTTGGACTCCAAGGGCTAAGTTATCTTGCCATATTGTACTTTGAATCAGAAATGTCTATTTTGTTATACTCATGCAATAATGCCATTTGGTTCAGACATTTATTGTAAATATACTTTATTTGTATATATATATTTACAAGGGTGAATGGAATTATCGAGCGACCCTCAAGGGGGCAACGCTACGTTTACAAAAGTGCACAATCTATTTGCTTTTAGTAAATCAACCCCAATGCACCTTTTTCTTCATCCAAGAATAGAAAAAAGCAGGGGCTGGGGTGGGCTGAACAGTGACTGATTACTGTCATAGGCAATCAGAGGCTATCACAGTATTTTGTTGATCGGGAACCAACCTCCCAGTTCTTGATCATTAGTACAAAAGCTGGGGCTCTCGGTGAGAGACAATCTCTTGGTGGGAACACACTATGCAGCGCAATATCAGCAAAGCATATATGCAGTGCCACAAGTGAAGACCCACTTCAATGAGTCCACATATATGCATAGGTTTATTGGGAAAGGGTTAACTACCATTTGAAATTCACTTCTTTGCATGTGGCATATCAATCAAATAGATTGTCGAATACGGATTGATTATTCCTATTGGAAGAGAACGATTGAAAAATAAATCAATCTGTTATTGAAGCATGTATGGCCACCATAATGTTAATCTATAAACACTTGCAGGACCGTGTTTACTTCTCTGACACATCACAGCACATGTGTAATATGGCATGCCCACCATTCTTTTGGACATGCAGAGTTTCACAAGGCTGAGCTGTAAAATAGACATTGAGATAAATATTTTCTCCCAATTGTCTTGGGCCCTCTTTATGAGAGGAAGCTGGAACTAAGTACTGGGAAGAAAATCACAGCTTTTGGCTTTGATTGTTTAGGACAGCATTAGATGTCTCTATATTTACTATAATTATGGTCAGCAACCTGCATAGTTTATCTATTTATTTATTTAGGTGCATATATAGCGCCATCAATTTACGCATAGGCAATCAAGATACTCGCTAGAGCAGTGGTTCTCAACTCCTGTCCTCGGGACCCACTAACAGGCCAGGTTTGCAGGATAACTGAAATACATCACAGGTGATATCATTTGCTGCTCAGTGATTGCAGTATTATAGTCTGTATCTCCCCAAGGTAATACTTAAAATCTGGCCTGTTGGTGGGTCCTGAGAACAGGAGTTGAGAACCACTGCTCTAGAGGTCCCCATTATAGAGGGTGAATTGTAATCATAGATAGTGAAGTAGTGCCCACCCTGCCCCTAACAGTGTGGGGCATCTTGAGAAAGAGGGCACAATGTAAATAGTCTGGCCACAGTCCACCTGGTGAGGTTGGTCATCATGGAAAGTGTTGCAAGGACCAACCCATGGCAGAGATGTAACTTTTGAGACTCTATCTTCTGGAAGCTTCACAGAAGGAGAGGTGCAAGACTATTGGGACTACTCACATCCCCATTGCATGGGATGTAAGACTCTGACAACCACCCCCCAAGGTATGGGCTGCTTCTTGACTTGGCTCTCATTGCTCATGTTCAAAGCTATAAGTTTGCAACTAAAGGAATGAGCCATCACCAAAGAAATGACTGAAAAGATGCAAATATGTAATAACCTGCATTTTAGTAAACTGCTAAAAGGCTTCAATTGTGTGGACCTTTCCTTCTTCTAACCTCAAGAAGGGGATGTCTTCTGGGAAAAAAATGGTGCTGGGTAAGGCAGCCTTTGTGGTCTATTGCCATAAGGCCTGAAACAGGTTTGAGACATACTACTGGTGGTGCTGGTTAGGCCAGGCCGGGTGTCTCCTGAGGGTGCTCACATATTGGTCATACTCAAGGGAGATTACCTAGGAGAGGAACCCATACCCATAGTACTTGGTGAGTCTAAGCCAACCTATGTCCAGACAGGAATGGGTTAAAAAGAGTAGATGCTACACTACTACATGGTTGTTAGTACACACGGTATCTTTTTCTCTTTGCTACGGGAGAAAAATGTAACCAAAGTAGTGTGTGTAAAAAAATAAAAATAATAAAATAAAATAGAAAATGGCTAGATAAGGATTTTACCTAGGTCAGGGTCAAAGATCATCGTCAGTGTCGGTTAGTTTGAGTGTGCCCCTACTACAGGTAAAAACAACAAATAACATACACATACAGTATGTGGTATCAATGCGATCATCAGAAGCAGGGGAATTAATTGCGGGTTGTTCTTTGGTGGTAGGTTATGGTAATAGGAAGAAATATACAGCTAAATTAACCACTTGCGGACAGACCACACGCAATGTACTGTGGGCGAGCGGCCGCTGGAGGCAAAGCGCCATACCTGTACTTTGCTGCCCACTCCTGGGTTTAGTGTGCAGCTGTGCGCGCATGTGTCCAATTACAGTGGGAGCCTATCATCAAGTCCCGCCCAATGATTCATGGCTGGGACCTGCTGATCGGCTGTATGCAATCACAGCCCAGAGCTTGTGGGTTGGTAAACAATACAGAGCTCTGTACGAAGAGAGGATCTGTTAGTGTCCCATCCCTACAAAGCAGGGATGAGAAACGGAAAGATCAGTTAGTAAAATCTGCACACTTTACACATATTACTCATAGGCAAAAATATAACCCCTTGATCACCCTAGATGTTAACCCCTTCCCAGCCAATGTCATTAGTACAGTGACAGTGTATAGTATTACCACTGATCACTGTATTAATGTCACTGTTGGTGTCAGTTTCCCCCCCAGCGTCAGTTAGTGTCAAATTGTCCAATGCAATATCACAGTCCCATTATAACTCATTGATCGCTGCCATTAGCAGTATAAAAAATTAAAAATTCCAGTATATATACACCATAGTTTGTAGGCACTATAATGTTCATGCAAACCAATCAATATACACCTATCTGGATTTTCTTTTATCAAACACATGTAACAGAATGCATTTTGGCCAAAATTTATAAAGAATTTTTTTTATTGGATATGCTTTATAGCATAGTAGAAAGTACAAAATATTGTTGTTTGTTTTTCAAAATTTTCGGTCTTTTTCATTTATATTGCAAAAAAAACAAAAAACAGTGGTGATCAAATACCACCAAAAGAAAGCTCTATTTGTGTGAAAAAAAAATGTTATAAATTTTGTTCGGGTACAGTGTTGTGTTGCATGATTGCTCATTCACTTGTTAAAGTAGCATAGTGCCGAATAGCAAAAAATAGCCTGGTCATGAAGGGGGTAAAATCTTCCGAAACTCAAGAGGTTAAAATATATATATATATATATATATATATATATATATATATATTTTTTTTTTTACTATTTTATGTCAGTTTTCTTTTGATAAAAAAACAGGAGATATCCAATACCATTTGCCACCAAGATGAAAGATCCAATTTCATAGATGCCAACAGTCCAGATTTGGCCCAGGACAGTCACAGAAATCAGACCTATGCCCTGCCCTGGCCTGAGCATGGCCCGGGCAGAATCCCGGAAAACAGGCTTTGTCACAGGCAGCAAACAGCCAAGGAAAAATCCATGGAAAAACCAAGCTCTACTTACCAACCAGCTTGAAACCATCCAAATTAACCTGTCTAACAGTATGCGCTAAAAGCAGGGGATTGGTTACACACATTTGCAAATGCATGCGTTAGATAGAGGGCCCTGGCAAGGCTCCTTGTATCCTCTAGTCCCAGGGGCGTATTAAGAGCATCATGGGCCTGGTGCTAAGGATTTTGGTGGGCCTTTTTGGGGAATAAATAAAATGAAAACACAAATATTTTTGTTAAAATAAATTAATTGATAAAACAAACTTTAACTTAAATAGAGAGGGGGTTAAGGCAGGAGAGGGGGGGGGGGGTGAGAGAAAGAGGGGGGTGAGAGAGAGAGGGGGGTGAGATTGAGGGGAGTGCGGTAAAGAGGGGGAATTAAAGAGAGGGGTGTAAAAGAGAAGGGGAGAGAGAGGGTGCCTCTGGGTAGCTTAAGTAGAGTATTAATGCCACCTGCCGCCCTCGATTTACATAATACATATCAATTCCGCCCGCAATTTACATATCAATTCCGCCTGCCGCCCCGCAATTTACATTTCAATACAGCCTGTGATTTCCTAATCAATCATCATCAGAGCAGGGCTGGGGCAGCATTGGTGACTCACTAGGCTGGGCCTATCTCAAGGTAGGGGCCTGGAGCTAGAGCTCCAATAGCCCCTATGTTAATCCGGCCCTGTCTAGTCCCTATCTCTGACTAATGAGAGACTCCACAGTGGGAACACATGCATTCTGATGAGATAGATGAAGGCAGGTGGCCTGGAGGTAGCCTGACCCTCCTTAAAGGTACAGGGACACACTGGACACCCAGCACATAGCACAATGGCTGCAAAGGTGTCAGTGTTTTACCTGTCCGAAATCAGGTATACAAAAGTAAGCCACTGCCTCCATCTATAACTGGTCTATATAGTAAGGAGCGTTGGAGGGCATCAAGTGACAACAAACATCCAAGGAAAAATCCATGGAAAAAAAAACAAGCTCTACTTACCAACCAGCTTGAAACCATCCAAATTAGTATGTGTTAAAAGCAGGGGATTGGTTACACACATTTGTAAATGCATGCATTAGCTAGAAGGCCCCGGCAAGGCTCCCTGTATCCTCTAGTCCCTATCCCTGACTAATGAGAGACTCCGCAGTGGGAGCACATGCATTCTTGTGAGATAGATGAAGTCAGGTGGCCTGTCACAGGCAGGGGCGGACTGTGCCGTGGGGTCTGATTCCCCCATAAAAAGGCCGCACACTCTGCCGTCACCTGGTGTGGTGTGCGGATGGTCGCCAAAGGTGTCATTCTGGCCCACCCACATAGTAAGCTGGTGGGCTGGGAGTTGGGAGATTATGGGTGATGTAAAAGCAAACTGCAGCTATTGGCTGAGGAGGTAGCAGGAGGCAGGCTGTACTGTGTCCCAGCCAATGGGTGCGCTGTCCGGGCTTCCTGTTTTGTGGCACGGAACTGCTCTGCAAAGAAGCTGCAAGATGTGAGGAAGGAGAAACTGTCTTAGTGGCTCAGTGATCATTTTTACTTGAGAAGCATCTCTCTCCCTCTTTCTCCCCCGTTCTCTCTCTCCCTCTCTCTCTCTCTCCCTCTTTCTCCCCCTTTCTCTCTCTCCCTCTCTCTCTCTCCCCCTCTCTTTCCCCCTTTCTCTCTCTCTCTCCCTCTCCCCCCTTTCTCTCTCTCTTCCCTTTCTCTCTCTCTTCGACGTCAAACGAAAATGTAGTGGGTATTAGAGGGTTGAGGGTCGG
>BLSH010053145.1:380457-390686 GCA_018402905.1 Glandirana rugosa | reverse complement strand
GACCACACCTCGGTTAATCAGGACTCCAGTGGTCCCCTCAATGCATATGCTGGTGTCGCCTGACTTCTGGCTACCGTCCTGCTATCATAAACATGTCAGAAGAAAGCTCATATTAGCAATTATGTGCCTTAAATAGACACTCAAGCGCAATGTGGCATTTCAGACCACGCTATTCTGCCTCACCACTCCGGCGTGCAGGGGTCCAACAAAACCTGTAAGCATTGGCTGCCGCTCCACCGTCCCGGGACCTGTCCACATGGAGTCCCCTCGCCCTCCGCTCCTACAGCCCGCCGTCAAGGATTCTGACGCGGACCGCGCGCAGGTGCCGCTCTCCCCATCGCGTCCTCCACCGCTGGGCTCGATCGAGTTCCGGGAGCCGCGCTGTCAGGATTCCAGGAGCTCAGGGCAGGAGCCGCCACACACGCGTCCGCTCACCCGGACATCCGGTCACGCCCCCTGCAACAGCAATTTTAATGTGGCACCCATCGTTTTAAGCAGCTCTTTCAAAGTTGCACGTGTCTGAATGTTTTTAAAGCAGGGTCCTTCCTGTGCTCTGCAGGAACTTTTCTATGTGCATAAGGTATATGGGTACCATCAAAACCTAAAACACTAATTTTTCACAGCCATGTCTCAGTTGCATATAGGTATTATTTATTTATTTTATTATAGGTACTTATATAGCGCTGTCAATTTATGCAGCGCTTTACATATATATTGTACATTCACATCAGCCCCTGCCCTCAAGAAGCTTACAATCTAAGGTCCCTAACTCACATTCATACATACACATACTAGGGCCAATTTAGACAGGAGCCAAATAACCTAGCAGCATGTCTTTGGAGTGTCGGAGAAAGGTATAGGAAACCCACGCAGGCACAGGAGGATACAAACTCCAGTCAGGTAGTGCCGTGTTTGGGATTCAAGTGCTAACCACTTAGGCGAATGTTGGTTAAAGGAGTGTCTATTCTTTGCCATGCAGGAACTTTTCTGTGGGCTTTATGATGTTTGGGCACCATCAACAACTAAAACCCATTTTTTTTTAGCAGCTGTGTCACATTTTCAGATGAGTGAATGTTAATGCAGACTCCATCGTATGTACTGCAGGAATTTTTCTTTTGGGTTTACAGTGTTTGGGCACCACCAACACCCATCACCCAAAATAACACAAAACATACAATGTATGGTCAGGGTCAATCCTCTCCCCTGCAAAAATGTCAGTGTTAAGTTATGGTGCTTTGTCTCTATGTGAAATATGCAAAACCCAGTTTTTAAAAAGCATCCTTTAGAAATTGTTCAATTTTTGGGCATGGGTAAATACTGTGTTGGCCATTGATTTTTGGGTAAAGTTGCAGTTTATCATAATGAAAAATGCACAACATATTATGTTTCCTCATGCTGCTCCCCAACTGTGAAATTTGGAATACATAATCGTCAGGTCTCAAGCTTTACCTCCCTTAATTATGGCCTATGAAAGTGCTATGAAGTATGTGCAGATAATTCCTGAAAAAATTTTTCTCCTTTGTCCCAGAGAGAATAAAATGACAATTTTGCATTTACAGATGGAGCCTGCCTGCTTTGTCCCTTTCGAATTGCCTCTGGTGAGCACTATTTATGTTCTGTGCAGAAATTCAGTATGATTTCTAGACTGTCAGAAAAATTAAGTCTGTCTCCCATTACTAAGTCTCTGTCTGAAACCAGTACCGTACTTATATCAAATCTCTGCAAAATTACAGTCTAATTTAATAATGTAAAGTTAAATCTGCATGCATTAAAGTGTTTGTAAAGGAAGAAGGTTTTTTTTTATCTTAATGCATTCTATGCATTAAGATAGAAAAAACCTTTTGTGTGTAGCAGCCCCCCAGCACCCCTTAATTACTTACCTGAGCTCCATCTCTCTCCAGCGATGTCAGTGTTTAAGCTGCCCAGGGCGCTCCTCCTGATTTGCTGAGTCACAGCAGCGGTGCCATTGGCTTCCAATCAAAGTCAGTCAGCCAATCAGCGGGGCCAGGCTCCATGTCTGAATGGATACACGGAGCTGTGACTCGGCTTGGGTGCCCCCATAGGAAACTGCTGGTTGAGGGGGCACTTCATAGGAGGGAGGGGCCAGGAGTAGCAAAGAGGGACCTGAGAAGAGGAGGATCCGGGCTGCTCTGTGCAAAACCAACTGCACAGAGGAGGTAAGTATAACATGTTTGTTATTTAAAAGAAAGAAAAAAAAAACAAGACTTTACATTCACTTTAAATGAAAGTAAAACATATCTGTATTTTGTAAATTACTAATCCTATAAACCCTAATGTAATGTAGATTATTATTATTAATACTATTATTATTATAATACAGGATTTATATAATGCTAACAGTTTGCGCAGCGCTTTACAGCATGAGGGCAGACAGTACAATTACAATACAATTCAATACAGGAGGAATCAGAGAGCCCTGCTCGTTAGAGCTTACAATCTAGGAGATGAACAGAGGTAGACATGTTTGAATTCCAACCTGGGTGACAACTATGGTTCCCTCTGTAGATGCAATGGAGGAGTAAAGGTAGTCATCCATGGGCAAGAAGTGTGATGTTTTTAGGATTACAAACAGCCACCATGTCAGGACAGGTAAACTGCAACATGTTGTAATTTTGAGTTTAGATACATTTTGTAGGATGTTTTGCTATAATTGTAAAATTGGTATTAAACCCAGAACCAAAATGTAATGTATTACAGCTTACCAATCATTAGATTTATCGGCTGCATTCATTTTCTTTTTTTAAGGCTTTTTCCCCTCTGTTTTCTCCTGGTGATCTGGAAAGTAACATACCTTCTGTATTAGAGTGCCTCACTTTGAATGAAGGAACAGCTTTGGACAGCAGCATTATCAGTCTAGGGGTAGAGGGATGTATTAGCAGATTTAAATATACCATCAATTTGAAGCCAAACTCCAGACCACACTTTACAATAAGTTACAGCAAACTGTTTTTTTCCTTTTGGGATAAAGGTTTTGCACAAATAAATAAAAGCTGGTTACTGTAAGCACCTCTGCCAGTGTTTTGTGGTTGCAAAAGCAGAAGTTTTTTCTTTTTTTTTATCTTAATGCATTGTATGCATTAAGATAAAAAAAACCTTCTGTGTGCAGCAGCCCCCCTAATACTTACCTGAGCTCTATCTAGATCCAGCGATGTTGCAGGTGAAACTTGGCTGTCTGGGACTCCCCTCCTCATTGGCTGAGACAGCAGTGCGGCGCCATTGGCTCCCGCTGCTGTCAATCAAAGTCAGTGAGCCAATGAGGAGAGAAAGGGCATGGGGCCGCAGCTCCGAGTCTGAATGGACACAGGGAGCTGCGGCTTAGCTTGGGTGCCCTCATAGCAAGCTAATTGCTGTGGGGGCACTCAACAGGAGGAAGGGGCCAGGAGCTCTGGCGAGGGACCCGAGAAGAGGAGGATCTGGGCTGCTCTGTACAAAACCGCTACACGGAGCAGGTAAGTATAAGGGGTTTGTTATTTTTAATGCAAAAAAACAGACTTTAGTATCACTTTAATGGTTTGTCTCATCCCTGTAAACTGACATCTGGAAGAGAGCATATTCTTTTGAAAAGCAACAGACTTACTGGCCAGATCACCAGTTAAAAATAGAAGAAAGAAAGCCTAAAAAAGAAAACAAATGCAACAATCAAATCTAAGAACTGTTACACTGCAATATGTTTGTTTTTGGGTTGAATACCACTTTAGGTATCTGGCCACAAGGGAGCACTATGGCACTGATATCTATATTGTGTACTTCTATTCGCTGTATTAGACTAAGGCTACATGTACACGGTACGTTTTTCAACCTCCCCAGAACGACTCAACTTGACAGCTAAAAACCAACGTTTAAAATGTCCGTTTAGCCGCGTTTAACCGCGTTTAGCCATGTTTAGCTGTGTTTGCGTCTAGAAGCTTTTTTTTTTTTTTTTAAATTAAAAACATCTTTAACTACTTCAGCCCCGGAAGGATTTCACAGTTTAGGACCAGAGCACTTTTTGCGATTCGGTACTGCGTCGCTTTAACTGACAATTGCCCGGTCGTGCAACGTTGTACCCAAACGAAATTTGCGTCCTTTTTTTCCCACAAATAGAGCTTTTGTTTGGTGGTATTTGATCATCGCTGCATCATTTCTGATCACCGCTATAAACAAAAGAAGAGCGACAATTTTGCAAAAACACCCAAATTTCTTACTTTTTGCTAAAATACAAATCCAAAAAAAAAATACAAAAAAACTTTTTTTTCATCGGTCGATTTATATTCTTCCTCATATTTGTGATAAAAAAAAAATTGCAATTGGGGTTTATTGATTGGTTTGCATTTACGGATGATGAGAATTCATTTCTGGGTTTTTTTTTTTTTTTTTATTTATTACTAGTAATGGCGGCGATCTGCGATTTTTAGCGGTACTGCGATATTGGGGCAGACACGTCGGACCATTTTGACACTTTTTTGGGACCATTGGCATTTATACATAGTTACATAGTCAGTGAGGCTGGAAAAAGACACAAGTCCATCAAGTCCAAACCATGTGTTTGTTTTTTTTATGTCAGTATTACATTGTATATCCCCCAATGTTGTGGTCCCTTAGGTGTGCATCTAATAGTTTTTTAAAATTATCTATACTACCAGCAGAAACCACTGTTTCTGGAAGAGAATTCCACATTCGCACTGCTCTTACCGTAAAGAAACCCCTACGCATCTTAAGGTTAAACCGCCTTTCTTTCATTCTCAGCGAATGGCCGCGTGTCTTCTTGTTTTCCCTTGCACTGAATTTGCCCCTATAGCGGGGTCACCAGTAAAGTATTTGTACATTGAAATCATATCCCCTCTCAAGCGTCTTTTCTCCAGAGAGAACAAGTTCAGTGCTTGTAATCTTTCCTCATAACTTAGGGCCTCTAATCCCTTAACTAGCTTTGTTGCCCTTCTCTGAACCCTTTCCAATACCAGGACGTCCTTCTTGAGGACCGGTGCCCAGAACTGGACGGCATACTCCAGGTGCGGCCTCACCAGGGACATATATAGTGGGAGAATTATTTATTTATCCCTGAAGTTAATCCCTTTTTTGATGCATGCCAACACTTTGTTATACAGTGATCAGTGCTATAAAAATGCACTGATTACTGTGTAAATGCCATTGGCAGTGAAGGGGTTAACCTGCAGGGGGTGCTCTAAGGGTTAACTGTGTTCCCTGGGCGTGTTCTAACTGTGTGTGGGCTGCCCTAGCAGGGGAAGGGAAGTGATCACAGCTTCCATTCCCTTCCCCCTCTCACAGAACGGAGGTCCGTGTTTACTTACACGGACCTCCGTTCTTTCAGTGCGGGGGGGGCATCGCGGGTAGCCGCCGGCGATCGAGTCCGCCGCACCCGCTCCCTGGCCCCCCCGAACACAGTGAGTGCACGGGCGGGCCTCCGGCGCGCGCGCTCACAGTGCACGATCTCGCAGCCGCCGTATGAAAAAAGTCTAAACTGTTAGGGGTGAGACCATTTGGTCTTAACAAATAACACTTAAACGTACTACTTCTAACCCCAATCAAAACTTTTTCACTCATATTTGTAAAGGCATGCTATGACAATAAACATGTAATCGTTTGAGCTCAAAGAGTACAGTCATATATTAGTCCATGTTCTCCGGTGTGTCTCTGATCGCGGAGGTGCCATCCAACCAACAAGACCAGATCTTCCTATACTTGAGTGGGCATCCCCTGTTAGCATATGTGACTTGATACAGAGGCAGGTTGGTAGCAATGAGAGCTTTCCAAGAGGATAAATTAGGAGGAGACGCATTCTTCCAGTTCATGGTTATTACCTTTTGGGAATAAAAGAGGAGTAAGGAAATTAATATGCGCTTGGCTGTGATATTAGTTAGCTGTTCCACCAAACCCAGGATACAATATCTTGGATCTCATGACACTGAGATCTTCGTTTTATGAGTGATTATCGACACCACATCTCGCCACTATCTCTCTATAGCCAGGCAGGCGTCAAAAAATATGGAAAAAGTCCCCTTTGATATGAGACCAGCGCCAACACTCCGAGGAGTGCGTCACAGACATTTTATGAAGCCTATATGGGGTAAAATATGCTCTATGCAATATCTTAAACTGCACCATTTTGTCATTGGAAGATATCAGGACGGAGAAGGGGAAATCCCAGATCTCCACCCAGTCCTCATCATCCAGTCCCGGTATATCTAAGAGCCACTTCCCACTTGCCTCTGCTACATCTCCAGACTTCCACCCGACACTACTCCCCCAGATTGGGCTGACTCAGAGTATTTAAGGAGGCCTGCCCCCTGCCAACCCTGCTTGGGGATTGGTCAGGGCTCCTTAGAACACTCCAGATGGCTCCACCCATCTCCCAGCTCTCTGACCAGAAAACCTTCTCCAGGATTCTAGAAAGAAGTGTGAAGTTCTGGTGACCTCATCTGTTAAGTCCACCCAATCCTCCCTGAGCTTCTCCTCCCAGCCCAGATCAAAAGATTCAGGCCTGCACATTACATTACTGAAACCTGCTAGAAAAACGCAACTATACTATGGGGGAACTACACGTAGAAGGATCAAATCAGGCACTGCACGTCTTCTTTCACTCACATCCAGCCATGCCCCCGCGAGTTACTGCATTTAGGCGCGTTTTCAAGCTGTTACAGGCATTTGGCGTTTCAAATGCCTCTGAACATCCGTCCCGAACACATTTTTTTGCTTTCCAAGAAATGCTTCTAAACTCAACTGCCTAGAAAGGACTATAAACGACTGTGTACATGTATTGATAAGATAACATAGAGGAGAGTTCAGGGGCAGCTGAAAAAAAAAACGCCCAACTGCTCCTACACGTCCGTTTACCAGCAGCAGTGTACATGAGACCTAAGGCAAAAGATGGCCATACACTTGTAGATTTCCAAACTTATGTACAAATATTCTCATTGCTTCAAACATTTGTTTGAAAATTCTCAACACATTCAATGACTTGCCACTTCAAAATTTTGTTTGCTTTTATGCAATTCACACCACATTGCTGTGCAGATCACATGCGATGTCTGTGCGATGCGAATTCAGCCGTATAAACTATATTGCTGAAATTGCATTGCATCATGCAATCCGATTCCTGCACTGTTTGACAGCTCGCACTGCGATCTGCAAACCGATCTGGGGTGTCATTAACTTTACATTGACACCCGCAGCAGTTCACAGATGTCAGTGTGAACCGCCGGCGAGTGACATGCGATGTGGGAACCCACACTGGAATCGCACTGGTTCCCACATTATATATGTGTGAACCGGGACTGAGTCACATTCGGATGGTGGTATTGCTTTCCAAATGCGACGGAGGGATAATTCATGCTGTGGCCATGAAGCAAAGCATCGCATTCGCACCACATGCACAACCCTGTCCTGCTGTCTTTGCAGCTTAAGCAACGACCCAAGTAACGCTCCCCAAATTGAGTGCCACCTGAGGTGGTTGTCTCAGTTTGTTTCATTGGTCACAGCGATATTTGATCTCTGATATAAATTAGCCCCTAATATTTTATGTATAACCTATTTTAACCACTTCAGAACCGGGCACTTTCACCTCCATCCTGCCCAGGCAAATTTTCAGCTTTTGCGCTGTCACACTTTGAATGACAATTGGGCGGACACTGTACCCATATTACATTTTATCATTTTTTTTAGACAAATAGAGCTTTCTTTTGGTGGTATTTAATCACCACTGGTTTTTTTGGGGGGTTTTTTTGCCAAACAAACAAAAAAAGACAGAACATTTTGAAAAAAAAAGTTTTTTCATCTTTCTTCTTCACTGATGGGCACTGGTGAGGCTGCACTGATGGGCAATGGTGAGGCTGCACTGATGTGCACTAATGAGGCTGCGCTGATGGGCACTGGTAAGACTACACTGATGCGCATTAATGAAGCTACACTGATGGGCACTGGTGAGGCTGCACTGATGGGCACTGGTGAGGCTGCATTGATGTATTGATGTGCACTAATGAGGCTGCACTGATGGGCACTGGTGAGGCTGCACTGATGTGCACTAATGAGGCTGCACTGATGGGCACTGGTGAGGCTGCACTGATGTGCACTAATGAAGCTGCACTGATGGGCACTGGTGAGGCGGCACTGATGTGCACTAATGAGGCTGCACTGATGGGCACTGTTGAGGCTGCACTGATGTGCACTAATGAGGCTACACTGACGAAGCGGCACTTATGGGCACTGGTGAGGCTACACTGATGGGCACTGGTAAGGCAGCATTGATGTATTGATGTGCACTAATGAGGCTGCACTGGTGTGCACCAATGAGGCTGCACTGATGGGCACTGGTGAGATTGCACTGATGTACACTAATGAAGCGGCACTGAGTGGCACTGGTGAGGCTGCACTGGTGTGCATTAATGAGGTTGCATTGATGAGCACTGGTGAGGCTGCACTGATGTGCACTAATGAGGCTACCCTTATGAGGTGGCACTGATGAGGCGACACTGATAAGCTGCACTTATCATCAGGACACTGATAAGTGCCCTGATTCTCAGTGTAAACAATGTACTCCCTGTGCCCTGTCAGACTTGCTATCGGCTCTCCTTTCCTCACATATAGCTGATAACCAGTAAGTCTGCTTACATGTGACCAGCTATTATTGGACACAGCTGATCACATTTTAAAGGGCTGCTGTGATTGGCCCTTTACCCAAAGGACACCGCAGTCATGGTGCACACCCTAAGCGTGCCCCAGGGGGCTGGGAACTGGAGGGAACCACTTAAATGAAGATGTAGGTACCTAAAGCAGTCAATGTCAGTGTAGCAGGGAGCTGGCTATATTACCTGCAGTATCAGATGACATTCTACAACATTGCTGCAGTGAAACTGCTTCCCTCTATTGCCAGCTAAGACTCTGTGTCATAACATCCTGCCAGCATAGTGTTTACCACCATTTAGATACAGAGACACTGTCTACAGATGTTGTTGTCCTATCACCCTGCTGAGGAAGATCTTGCATTCTTTACTTGATAATCTGGGCCAGTTGTGTTGTTTGGCCCTGCTATTGAGGAGTTTAAGTGCACCAACGAGAGTGGCTAGCTGAAGATTCAAGGCCTCATCTTCCTTCCAAAAGACTAAAGTTACTGGTGCCATACGGGCATGCACACACATGTTCAGGGCTGCGTATATGTAGTGGGTGTGCGGGATAGTTTATCTGGGAAATTAAGGCACTAAATATTGAACTGAGCACAGTGTTTGCAGTTGGGCCTGCGGTGTCAGGGGACAGAAGAGAGAGGTCTGACATAAAGAGGGTCAGTCTTCTGCTTTCCTCCTGCCTGGACTCATAGAGCCAAATTTGAGTAGAGGTAACCAATCTGATATAAAGTGTCATATTATGATTTATTTGCCATTTAAGTGTGCCTCTGCTCTTGGGGAGATTCTCAGGTTTGGAATACCCTGAAAGCAGCCTGAATATTGTATTTATCTATATTGCTCTTGATCTCAGTTATTGTTCTCCAGTTGATTACTTGAATATATATACTGTTACAGCCTGTTACTTTTCCACAGAAATATTGCAGTAAAGACAGTTTCTGTGTTTTATCATAACGTGTGTTTCTCATTGGTCATTGCACTTACACTATTGCCAGGTGTGCCAAGAGGGGCAGAGACTGGTATTGGCATTGAGAGGCAGAGTATGCAACAACATACTTAACCACTTGCCGACCACCAATCGGCAATTGACGGCGGCAAAGTGGCTCTGTAACGCGGATCGCCGTCATCTGACGGCGGCCGCGTGATCGTGCCTAGTGAGCGCGCCCGCGCGCTCACTGTGTCCGGGGAGGGCCAGGGAGCGGGTGTGGCGGCTTCGATTGCCGCCGGCTACCCGCGATGGCCCCCCCGGAGCGAAGGAACGGAGGTCCGTGTATGTAAACACGGACCTCCGTTCTGTGAAGGGGGAAGGGCTGTGATCACAGCCTTCCTGTATAAGAAGGCTGTGACCACTTCCCTTCCCCAGCCAGGGCAGTCCCCCCACAGTTAGAACACGCCCAGGGAACATACTTAACCCTTATAGCGCCCCCTGCAGGTTAACCCCTTCACTGCCAATGGCATTTACACAGTAATCAGTGCATTTTTATAGCACTCCGCCGTTAGCTTCGGCGGTGTGGGCGAGGGACCGGGAGGGGCCTGTGTCACTCGCGCGCCCGCGCGAGTGATCCGTGCTAGTGCGCCGGCGGCAGTCTACTGCCG
>BLSH010053145.1:366995-378200 GCA_018402905.1 Glandirana rugosa | reverse complement strand
CTGCCAATGACATTTATACAGTAATCAGTGGACATTTAAATTTCTGATCACTGTATAAATGTCATTGGTCCCAAAAATGTGTCAAAAATGTCCGACATGTCCCCCCCAATATCAAAGTCCCGATAAAAATCGCAGATCGCCGCCATTACTAGTAAAAAAAAAAAAAAATAATAAAAACGCCATAAATCAATTCCCATAGTTTGTAGACGCGCAAACCAATCAATAAACGCCGATTGCGATTTTTTTTTTTACCAAAAATATGTAGAAGAATATAAATCGGCCAAACCCAATGAATAATTTTTTTTTTTTTTTTTTTTTTGGATATTTATTAGAGCAAAAAGTAAAAAATATTGTTCTTTTTTCAAAATTGTCGCTCTTGGTTTTGTTTATAGCGCAAAAAATAAAAACCGCAGAGGTGATCAAATACCACCAAAAGAAAGCTCTATTTGTGGGGAAAAAAGGACATCAATTTTATTTGGGTCCAGCGTCGCACGACCGCGCAATTGTCATTCAAAATGCGACAGTGCTGAAACCTGAAAATTGGTCTGGGCAGGAGGGGGGTTTAAGTCCCCTGTAAAGAAGTGGTTAATGGCAACCCAGTCTTAGTCTATAGGATTCAATATTGAGTTGGCCCACCCTTTACAGCTATAACAGCTTCAACTCTTCTGGGAAGGCTGTCCACAAGGTTTAGGAGAGTGTCTATGGGAATGTTTGACATTTCTTCAGAAAAAACATATTTGTGAGGTCAGGCACTGATGTTGGATGAGAAGGCCTGGCTTGAAGTCTCCGCTTTAATTCATTCCCAAAGGTGTTTTATCGGGTTGAGGTCAGGACTCTGTCCAGGCCAGTCAAGTTCCTCCACCCCAAACTCGCTCATCCATGTCTTTATGGACCTTGCTTTGTGCACTGGTGTGCAGTCATGTTGGAACAGGAAGGAGCCATCCCCAAACCGTTTGCACAAAGTTGGGAACATGAAATTGTCCAAAATGTCTTGGTATGCTGACACCTTAATAGTTCCCTTCACTGGAACTAAGGGGCCAAGCCCAACCTCTAAAAATCAACCCCACACTATAATCCCCCCTCCACCAAATGATTTGGACCAGTGCAAAAAGCAACGTCCAGAAAGACAGAAATGAGTGAGTTTGGGGTGAAGGAACTTGACTGGCCTGCCCAGAATCCTGACCTGAACCCGATAGAACACCTTTGGGATTAATTAGATTGGAGACTGCGAGCCAGGCCTTCTCATCCAACATCAGTGCCTGACCTCACAGATGCACTTCTGGAAGAATGGACAGACATTCCCATAGACACTCCTAAACCTTGTGGACAGCCTTCCCAGAAGGGCTGAAGCTGCTATAACTGCAAAGGGTGGGCCAACTCAATATTGAACCCAACTAAGACTGGGGTTCCATTAATGTTCATGTGCGTGTAAAGGCAGGCGTCCCAATAGTTTTGGTAATATGGTGTAGGTAATGGTGACAAATTAGCAATCGCAAGTGATGCAGAAAATTCAAAGAAGGGACGTTTTGGGAATAATTGTACTTTTTGTAATTAACATGTGTATCCCAAAAGTGAACACAGAATTCAAGACATTGGCATGGCAATCAAACTAAATTTTTCGGGATTTGGCAAGTCCATAATGGTAGTATCAAATTCTCTGGTGAACGATTTTCCTGAATTTCTATACAAACATTCATTGAAACTTTTCTATACAATCATTCACATGAAATTCTACTGGTGTATGGCCAACTTAACTTCTTGATTACTTTATACTTTTGATATGTTTTTTATACCATATTTTTACTTATGACTTTTCAGCTCATACATATGGCAGGTCTATTAATAGCGCTTTGCACAAATTTAAAAACTTCCCAGTACGATATTTATAGTGACTATTTTCTGAGTGACATTTTTTAAACCGGTTTTGATATTTGTTTTGTAGGATAGTTTGTTCTGTCATCTCTACACGTCCTGTACAGTTGCACACACCTCAAGGGGCCAGTGAAGTGGTGAAGAGGACTTGTAGGACTCTGTGTATTGTTTATCAGTGGGTTCATCTCTTCGCGCTTTGGTTGACTGAAGAAGAATGAAAATGATGTGACGTCGTACAACTGGGTTCACCTGCATGGCCTGTTTTATGTCATTTTTCTTATTTTATCTCTCCAAACAAAACATGCAAAAATAGAATCAGTGGTATTGAAAGATTTAAAAAGTCACAGATTCTCCAGGAAGAAGGGCGACTTGGCCCGGGGGGAGGATGAAAGCTCAAAGACCTATTATAGATTTGTTATGTTGACTATGAAAAGAATTTTAATAGAATAAAAAATATTTCAGTAAAATGGAATTTTCCATTCTTCCAAGAACACTAGTTGATAGGCAGTTTGGTGAAGAGGGGGCATGTGTACTGGCTTTACAATCTCTTTTTGAAAAGCTGAAAACATCCAAATTGTGTGTGTTTTAATTTAAATGCACTGGTTTATATATATTTTTATCCTGTAAAATTCATGTAAAACACCAAAAAGCATTAAAACATTGTACTGTCTTAGGCCAAAAAGGTTTTATTGTACTTATTTAACCACTTGCCCAATGTACTGCAGACGGGCGACCTGTGCAGGCAAAGTGACATACCCGTATGTCGCTGCCTGCTTCCGAAAATTAGGGCCCGCCGACACCTGCTGAGATTGTATACAGTGTCAGCAAGTCCAGACCAATAATTCATGGTTGAGACCTGCAAATTGGCTGTGTCCAATCACAGCCCACAGCCCTGTGTTGACAATCAACACAGGGCTCTGTATGGAGGGAATAATCTGTTAGCAAAAGCAGCACATAATACGCACATTACTAGGCATACATTTAACCCCTTGATCGCCCTAGATGTTAACCCGTTCCCAGCCAGTGTCATTAGTACAGTGACAGTGTGTAGTATCATCATTAGTGTCACTGGTGATGTCAGTGGCAGTTAGTTAGTTGTCGTTCCCCCCCCCCAGAGTAAATTAGTGTCAGATTGCCCCCTGCACTATTGCAGTCCTATTATAAGTCATTGACCACCGCCATTACTAGTATAAAAAAAAAAATCCAATATATATACAGTACCATAGTTTGTTGACGCTAAAACTTTAATGCGAACCATTCAATATATATTGGGATTATTTCTATCAAAGACATTTTGGGACAAAATGTATTAAATAAAAAAAATATTGGATATGTTCAATAGCAGAAAGTAAAAAAATATTGTTTTTTTTAAAAAAATGTCAGTCTTTTTTCGTTTATATCGCAAAAGAAAAAACTCAGTGGTGATCAAATACCACCAAAATAACAGCCAGGAAAATTTGTGAATAATCAGCGCCCAAATGTGAAATAACAAAAGCAACAACGCAATGAAGAGAAAACACACTACCTCCACAAAAATAAATGCAATAAAAATGTGAGTGCTGCACATTTTTATTGCACCACCAAAATAAAGCTCTATTTGTGTGGAAAAAATGACATCAATTTTGTTTGGGTAAAGCATTGTATGCCCACCTAATTACCAGTTAAGGTAGTGCAGTACTAAGGCCACTTTCACACTAAAGCGGTTTTCAGGCGCTTTAGTGCTAGAAATAACCTCTAAACAATGCCTGAAAACCACCTCAAATCTCCTGCCCATTCTTCTCAATGTGACTTTTCACACTGGGGCGGTGCATTTGTGGGACGTTCACAGAACTCCTGCAAGCAGCATCTTTGGGGCGGTGCGGGAGCTGTGTATACACCGCTCCTATACCGCCCTGCCCATTGAAATGAATGGGCACCGCTGCTGAAGCGACAGGAAAGTGCTTCGGCAGCAGCGCTACGCCGGCAATTTAAATTTTAACCCCTTTTTAATCCCCTTGGGGGGGGGTTAAAAGCGCACCGCTCCCGACTCAAAAGCGGCGATACATTGCCGGTAAAGCGCCGCTAAAACGAGCGGAGCTTTAGCGCGATCATGGCCACGATGCACTGCTTTGTGTGAAAGTGAATAAATAAAGTAAATTAGTGTGCGCTAAGGGTAAAAATATGTAAAACCAATAAAGCAGTTATATTCCCTAGACAGTGCAAGACAATAAAATTAAACAGTCGCGCTAAACAAAACAGTGAAAAGTAAAAAACATAATATGTATGATCAAAAACCCAAATCAATGGATCAAAATAGTCTGTGATAAAATAAATAAGTTCTGCGTGACACTGTATGTGAAAAAGTGCCTGAAATAAGAAATAGTGGGTGCTCAAAGTCCAAAAATATGTGTGTAAAGGTTGTGACCACAGTCCTTGCTACAGATGCATATAGGTGATCTTCCTTAAATGAACATCCAGCGTTTGTCTTTATAGCTTCACCATCACCAAGGGGCATGCACACCTTGTGGGGTTAATACATAAATACTCTTACCAGAGCAATATGACTCACTATTCCTAGTAAGTCATATGGGCAGACAGCTATAATCCGCTGTAGGATATATGGAAGGTTCACTCTTTCCCTCTGGGGCTCTCTTCCAGGGTGGGATTCAACCAGATATGATTAGGTGACCGTCCTCTCCCGCAACACATACCATGTGAAAAGAGTGCCAGATAGTGTGATACCATACAAACTATTGTTATTGTAAAATAAAGACAGGTACTTACATAGATACAGATAAAATGCGCAGTAATAATATTAAAAGCCGGCAAACAGCGCTACAACGATCGCCCGTTCGTTCAGGTGTAGGCATGGTGACGTCAGCACGTAGCTCTGCCCTACATGTTTCGTCAAACGTGACGTCTTCCTGGGGCCTGTGAAAGTGTGAAAGTGGCCTAAATAGCAATAAATGACCTGGTCATGAAGGGGATAAAACCTTCCGGAGCTCAAGTAGTTAAACCTCCCTCCCCTTCCCCAACCTTGCGTATCGAATTGGCCCATCCTTCCTATAGTTTTTTTTAATTAAAATGTAAACTCACACATTATTTATATATTTTTTATGCTGTAAACTGCATGCAAAACCCAAACCTACCCCATGCCAACCTTGCCTATCCTTCCTATAGTCACCTTGTGGCAATCAGCAGAGTGACTCTCACTTGCCCTACAACAGCCAAGAACTGCAAATGATCAGGCAGGACATGAGCTGTTGCACTGGCTCTAGTTTATAGCAATGAAGGCGGAAGGTACTTTGAACAGCTGCATGACTACAGGAAGTGTGCGACGGGAACTACACCCAACACTTCCTGAAGTTCCAGTGCTGTGTGAGATCATTTCCACGTAGCACAGCTGCAAAGTTGAACCCACCTATCTCTGGTGGCCCAGCTGTTCTCAGTCCCTCATTGCACCTCAAGGCCCCCTCACCTATACAGCTGGTGAGCCAGCACTCTCCCCTCCTTCCCACTTATGAAGACCTCCTATCAGCATCCTGGCCGGCATGCATAGAGCAATGGTTCCCATCCTTAGCGAGATCAGGGCCTGGCACATACGAACCTTGAAATGAGGATGGCGGCACTCCAGGCTAGATGCAATTAAAATTTATTGAAATTCCAAGAAGATCATGTACAATATTAACTGGTTCCCGACCGCGCGCCGTGTTTTCACGGCGGCAGTCGGGACGCTGAGCGTGAATCGCCGTAAATAAGCGGCGATCTGCATTCAGCCACCAGGGGGCGCGCGCGTGCGCACCCGCTGCACTCCTGGGGAGTGTGCCCGCGGCTCGGGCGGACCCGATGTCCGCCGGCGAGCCACGATGAGCGGCTACAGGGAAAGAACGGGGAACCGCCGATGTAAACACGGCGGTTCCCCGCTCTTTTAGTGGGGGCATGAGAGATCTACTGATCCCTGTCACTGGGATCAGTTAGATCTCTCATGCCCATGTTAGCCCAACCCCCCCACAGTAAGAACACACCCAGGGAACACAGTTAACCCCTAGATCTCCCCCTGCAGGTTAACCCCTTCACTGCCAATGACATTTATACAGTAATCAGTGGACATTTAAATTTCTGATCGCTGAATAAATGTCATTGGTCCCAAAAAAGTGTCAAAAATGTCAGACGTTTCCGCCCCAATATCGCAGTACCGCTAAAAATCGCAGATCGCCGCCATTACTAGTAAAAAATAAAAAAAAAATAAAAACCCCAGAAATTAATTCTCACCATCCGTAAACGCGGCCACTTTTGCGCAAACCAATCAATAAACACCAATTGCGATTTTTTTTTTATCGCAAATATGAGGAATTATATAAATCGGCCAAAAACGGTGAAAAAAATGTTTTTTTATATATTTTTTTTGGATTTGAATTTTAGCAAAAAGTAAGAAATTTGGGTTTTTTTGCAAAATGGTCGATCTTCTTTTGTTTATAGCGGCGATAAGAAATGACACAGAGGCGATCAAATACCACCAAAAGAAAGCTGTATTTGTGGGAAAAAAAGGACGCAAATTTTGTTTGAGTGCAACGTCGCACGACCGCGCAATTGTCAGTTAAAGCGACGCAGCGCCGAATCGCAAAAAGTGCTCTGGTCCTAAAGCTGCAAAACCTTCCGGTTGGTAAGTGGTTAAGATGGAGCTAGATACAGACAGGAGAAGGTAACGCGTTTCACACGTCTAGCGTGCTTCGTCACAACCAATCAGGGCCTGGCAAATTCCTTCAAAACCTTCTATGCCCCAACAGTAAAAAAAAAGTTTATCCTCATACAATAAAAGTATATCAAGACAAAATATGTGTTTAAAATGTAAAAGAAGGGGAGTAATCACAGTCAAAAATATGAGTTGCTGTAATTTAAATAGACCCAAAAAATTATGTAAGTCTATTTAAAGCTTTTTTTTACATCCACCATATATCAGCTGCTGAACTGAAAAGTAACCATAAACATACACTCGCCGGCGACTTTATTAGGTACACCTGTTCAATTGCTTGGAAACACAAATTGCTAATCAGCCAGTCACATGGTAGCAACTCAATGCATTTAGGCATCTAGACGCGGTGAAGATGACTTTCTGAAGTTCAAACTGTGCATCAGAATGGTGAAGAAGGGATTTAAGTGACTTTGAATGTGGCATGGTTGTTGGTGCCAGACAGGCTGCTCTGAATATTTCAAAAACTGCTGATCTACTGGGGTTTTCATGCACAACCATCTCTAGGGTTTACAGAGAATGGTGTAAAAAGAAAAAAGAGAAAATATCCAGTGAGCCGCACTTGTGTGGAGGAAAATGCCTTGTTGATGTCAGAGGTCAGAGGAAAATGGACAGACTGGTTTGAGATGATAGAAAGCCAATAGTAACTCAAGTAACCAATCGTTACAACCAAGGTATGCAGAATACCATCTCTGAATGCACAGCACATCGAACTTTGAAGCAGATGTGTTACAGCAGCAGAAGACCACACCGGGTGCCACTCCTGGTAGCTAAGGAAACTGAGGCTACAATTAGCTCAGGCTCACCAAAATTGGATAAATGTTGCCTGGTCTGATGAGTCTTGATTTCAGCTGCGACATTCAGATGGTAGGGTCAGAATTTGGTGTAAACAACATGAAAGCATGGATCCATCCTGCCTTGTATCAACGGTTCAGGCTGGTTGTGGTGTAATGGTGTGGGGATATTTTTTTGGCACATTTTGGGCCTCTTAGTACCAATTGAGGATCATTTAAACGCCCCGGCCTACCTGAGTATTGTTGCTGGCCATGTCCATCCCTTTATGACTACAGTGTCCCCATCTTATGATGGCTCCTTCCAGCAGGATAATGCACCATGGCACAAAGCTCCAATCATCTCACCACTGGACAATGAGGTCACTGCACTCCAATGGCCTCCACAGTCACCACAGCTCATCCAATAGAGCACCTTTGGGATGTGGTGGAACGGGAGATTCGCATCATTGATGGGCAGCCGACAAATCTGCAGTGACTGTGTGATGTTATCATGTCACTATGGACCAAAATCTCTCAGGAATGTTTCCAACACCTTGCTGAATCCACTGCATGAAGAATTAAGGCAGTTCTGAAGGCAAAAGGGGGCCAACCCAATGCTAGCAAGGTGTACTTAATAAAGTGGCCGGTGAGTGTATTATAAAAGGGCTTTGAGATGTAAGGCAAAGAGAATCTAAAACATACCCTACTATTGTTTCTAATGGGAGGCAGTTGCAGGAAGACTTGACCACATTGAAGAAAATGTTGAACGTGTCACCAAAACCAAACCAACAATATCAAAATCTGAGAACAGAAACATTTACATAAGACCTGCAACATAGCTTTTCATTTTTTTTTTTTTTATGTGAGCTGCATGTGATTAGTGAGATTTATGTTACTGTTTTCCATCTGTCAGCATATTAATTGGATGAAGTGGAGTGATTGAGAAAAGTCAACAACTGGAAATTTGCAAATGGTTCCGCTGTTTTGCTTTAAGTCATGGAAATAAATGTAGTTTCATACAGATAAATAGTGGAAAAACGGATACGATTTTAGTATGGTTCAGTATTTACGTTTTTGACCTGCTTCTGGTCTTGCTCTCCAGGGTCATAACCTCCCCACGCACTTCTTAGTCCATCAGTTAGGTTTGGTATGGACCTGTGTGGTTAGGCTATGGGATAAAAATCCCCAGTAACAGCTGAGGATGGCAGGAGCAGGGCTCCACTGATCTCCTCCAGGCAGTACCAGCTTCTGGTAGGAGCAGCTATTCTGTTGCATCATTCTGCTTGGAGTCAAATGTGACTTCAAACTGATTGTTTTGACAGCAGTAGCTGTCAGAGCAGGCAGGAACCCGCTGCCCAGTATAGAAGAGGCAGCAGAAAACCATTGGTAAAAAGAAGCCTTTTTTCCTGGACTTGCCTTGCTTGATCATTAAATTGTTGTAAAAAGACTGCGCTACCAGAAATAAAAATTAAACAATCTCTGAAAAAATATTCTTGTGATAAAACTCAATAACATGGCAAAAATGCTCAAAGTGGCATGACAATAAAGTGCTATGTGCATGACAAAAAGTGTTTGAGTGAAAAATTGATAATTAATATAAAGGCATAAAGTCCATAAAGTGTGAGTACCAGAACCTGTGATAACAAAAAAAATATTTTTTTGCAAAGCGAACTTAGCCCATAATTAAATAGTCCATCTGGTTCCAATAGTCTCCAATTAAAGTGAATTACAGACTCCTCCAACAGGTGCAAAAAGGGAACAAGTTGTAGCTTCTGTGTCACCAACACTCAGATAATAAGAACTCTTACCAAAGTCAATTGGCCGCCTATCTCTAGGAGACCCAACTCACAAGCAGATAGCCTCTGCGGGCAAATGATGATAAGGACACACAGATAGCCCCAATCTTCAAAATAACCTCCTCCGTTAGTTATAAATATGAATCACTCCGGTATGTAAAGGAAAAAAGGCTCCAATAGTGTAAAACTGTGGCTAATTTATTATTACATAAAAGGATTGCCAAAAGGCTACTCACATTTGTGCAGAAATAATGCGCATACAGATAAAAACATCCGGCCGGCAAAAGCTAATGGGTCGCATGTGCTTCCGGGAACATGAGACGCGATATCGTCAGTGTAGGACCGCCCGACATGTTTCGTCACAACTGACGTCATCAATGCTTGATCATTGACATGTCACATGACCAGTGCAGAGAGCCTCTAAGGAATCTGGCACAGAAGACTTCTCTATATGTAGCAGCTGAGGCGTTGTGCTGATTAGCGGTCTGTATAGCTGGGGATCTTGTGAGTCTTCATCACTACCAGCCCCTGTGTCGGTCAGAGGTCTGCGTGAAGCTGGGGATCTTGTGAGTCTTCATCACTTCTGGCCCCTGTTTTGGTCAGAGGTCTGCATAAAGCTGGGGATCTTGTGCATCTTCATCACTACTGGCCCCTGTGCTGGTCAGAGGTCTGCATGAAGCTAGGGATTTTGTGCGTTTTCATTATTACTGGCCGCTGTGCTGGTCAGAGGTCTGCATGAAGTTGGGGATCTTGTGAGCCTTCATCACTACTGGTCCCTGTGCTGGTCAGAGGTCTGCATGAAGATGGGGATCTTGTGAGTCTTCATCACTACTGGTCCCTGTGCAGATCAGAAGTCTGCATGAAGCTGGGGATCTTCTGAGTCTTCATCACTACTAGCCCCTGTGCTGATCAGAGGTCTGCATGATGCTGGGGATCTTGTGCATCTTCATCACTACTGGCCCCTGTGCTGATCAGAGGTCTGCATGATGCTGGGGATCTTGTGCATCTTCATCACTACTGGCCCCTGTGCTGATCAGAGGTCTGCATGAAGCTGGGGGTCTTGTGAGTCTTCATCACTACTGGCCACTATGCTGATCAGAGGTCTGCATGAAGCTGGGGATCTTGTGAGTCTTCATCACTACTGGCCCCTATGCTGATCAGAGGTCTGCATGAAGCTGGAAGTCCTGTGAGTGTTCATCACTACTGGTCCTTGTGCTGATCAGAGGTCTGCATGAAGCTGGAGATCTTGTGTGTTTATCACTACTGGCCCCTGTACTGGTCATTGGTCTGCATGAATCTGGGGATCTTGTGAGTATTCATTACTACTGGCCCCTGTGTTGATTAGAGGTCTGCATGAAGCTGGGGATCTTATGAGTCTTCATTACTACCGGCCCCTGTGCTGATCAGAGGTCTGCTTGAAGCTGGGGATCTTATGAGTCTTCATTACTACCGGCCCCTGTGCTGATCAGAGGTCTGCTTGAAGCTGGGGATCTTTTGAGTCTTCATAACTACTGGCCTCTGCATTGATCAGAGTCTTCATCAATACTGGCCTCTGTGCTGATCAGAGTTCTTCATGGAGCTGGGGAAATTGTGACTCTTCATCAAAAATGGCTGCTGGGCTGGGGATCTTGTGAGTCTTGATCACCGCCAGCTTCTGTGCTGATCAGAAGTCTGCTTGGAAATGGGGAACGCATGAGTTTCTATCGCCATTGGCCCTTAGGCTAATCAGAGATCTGCACGGGGCTGGGGAACTTTTGAATCTTCATCACTACCATTCCCTGTGCTGATCAGAGGTTAGCATGGATCAGATGTGCACATTTCACGCCACGCCTTCTTTTTCACGCCCCCTACATTTAACCCCCCCTACCTGCTTACAGCACATTTCTTCTAAATTTATCCCTAGCATTGAGCATCTTTCCCACAAACCTCTGTTGGGGGGGGGGGGGGGGGGGGGGGGGGGGGGGGGGGGGGGGGGGGGGGGGGGGGGGGGGGGGGGGGGGGGGGGGGGGGGGGGGGGGGGGGGGGGGGGGGGGGG
>BLSH010053145.1:347270-358542 GCA_018402905.1 Glandirana rugosa | reverse complement strand
ATAAGGAAGTCAAAGGTAGAAAGACCATAGGTCAAATATTGAAACACTGAAAGAAAGTAGATTGTTTTTTGTATTTGAAGTCTTAGGGCTTCTTTACACTTGCTTCAAAACAGGGTGTCAGACAGGCATTGTTAAAGCTCCCTTAACGCCAGTCAAAGCCCATGTCACTTAATAAAATGGTTAGCTTACAGTTCTGTTTACGCCTTTGCGTAAAACTTGATTATACAAAAAAAAAGTACTGGCTGCATTAGTATACTTTTTCTCATGATTTTTCCTTTAATTTCTTTCCTGTGATCCTGCCAGTAACAAACTTCTTTTCCCAGGTTGACTTGATGTACTGTACCAATTTTCAGGTTGACTCAATGTACTGTACCAACCCTTTTGACAAATGCCAGGACTGTCATACTGCCAAGCTAAGCTTGGATTCAGGGATTGTTCTCTCATTGTTCTCCCATGCTTTGTATAAAGACAACACTGTTTACATTGTATGGAGCCTCACAATTTGCAGAAGGGGTAAGAGTATATCCATTAAGTTCTAAGTATTCCCAGATCTCTGAATCTGTATTGAATCAAGTATACACCTATTAAACACACAGAGATAGGAGCTCCTGGGTTACACATGTGTGGAATGTACTGTGTCACCTAAATTGTATGCAGAACTTTACCAAAGGAGATTTTGTGGTCAGATATTGGTTTCACGAGGATTAGAGCAATGGGGTTATTAGAAGTGAACTAGCTTAAAGTGACCCCGTCACTTTTGTACAGGACACTGGGAATGTGTCCTGAACGACAGGTATATTTCCCTGATATTTGAGTTGTGGTCCCTTTAGGGGGGCTGTTTGAAGACTTGGTTGAGTACTTAGGAGTTCTCATCCATGCAGGGTGTAGGATTCCATGATAGTCTGGTTAGAAAAAGAGGAGCGATTGCCAGTATTCTCTGAATTGGTAAGTTCTTATTAGCAAGGGGCACCTTATTATCAAGGGGCAAACTGAGACGCTGGTTGCTGAATCCCCACGGCCTGTCCAGCACCCTGATACAAAGAGGAACCCTAACCCCAGTGTGGGACCAAGACATTGGCGGTGAGCCTGTGAGGTGACTCCTTTTATATCCGAAACTATAAAATGTTCTTGCTTTATTCTTGTCAGAAGAAGACTCTTTGTGTTTACTTGTTTTGAAGTTATCAATAAAGGGACCGTTTGCTTTACATAAGTACAAGCAAGCTGTTCCTCTAAAATAAGATAGTAAATAGATGCCCATGCCACCAAATACCTCTCCTGAGAAACAGTCCGCTAAGGCCGAGTAATGATTAAGCACACGAAAGAGAAGTGTGAAACGCGTCTACCATGATTGTATTCTGGTGTCTGTAGTTCTACAGTTTATTTGGCGACCCAATAAAGCACTTTGGATTTCCCTGGATGTGCTGCCTCTTGTTCAATTTTTTTCAGTCCACTAAGGCCGGTGGCAAAACAACACTTCCATGAGTGTCGATCTCCTGAGCCCCTTCTGCTTTCACTGGTTCCTCCCGCTGACCTCTGTGACACTACTGTGTGCTGTGCTAGTTTTAAGGTGATACTTCCCTGCACACTTTACACATCCTCTTGTTCCAAGAGGAATCCCAAGTCCAATGAGTGCTGTGTTCTTCTTCTAGAATATGGCATACCTCCCAACATTCTGATATGAGAATGAGGGATACCTGTGGATGCGTATGTGGATCACCCCCCCCCCCCCCCAATCATGCCCCTGGTTATGCAATCCATGAAGAATTAATACGCAAACAATCGGTTCTGCCAATACTTTTCCTTTATATCAACTTATCAAAATAACAAACTCAATCAGTTACAATGTGGATGGATGAGCGATAGCTGTGGGGCATGGCTAATGAATGCAGGTTGGTTCCTATTGGTATTCCTATTCAGAAGTCCATCCAACTGTCAAAAAAATTGTATTCAGGAAGCTGCAGTATCGCCTCCTGAATGTCTGCCAGCTGTGGCCTATGGCTGTGCCTCTCTGTGAAAAGCGTTCACTGCAAATCGCTTTCCAAAGACCAGCACAAATAAACTAGCCCTTGCAGTCCCGCCATTTGCAAGTGAAACAGTATTCCTTATGTATTATGCTATACTGTGTGCATGTATATATATATATATATATATATATATATATATATACAGTATCTCACAAAAGTGAGTACACCCCTCACATTTCTGTAAATATTTTATTATATATTTTCATGTGACAACACTGAAGAAATGGCACTTTGCTACAATGTAAAGTAGTGAGTGTACAGCTTGTATAACTGTGTAAATTTGCTGTCCCCTCAAAATAACTCAACACACAGCCATTAATGTTTAAACCATTGGCAACAAAAGTGAGTACACCCCTAAGTTAAAATGTCCAGATTGGGCCCAAAGTGTCAATATTTTGTGTGGCCACCATTATTTTCGAGCACTGCCTTAAACCTCTTGGCCATGGAGTTCACCAAAGCTTCACAGGTTGCCACTGGAGTCCTCTTCCACTCCTTCATGACGACATCACGGAGCTGGTGGATGTTAGAAACCTTGCGCTCCTCCACCTTCCATTTGAGGATGCCCACAGATGCTCAACAGGGTTTAGGTCTGGAGACATGCTTGGCCAGTCCATCACCTTTATCCTCAGCTTCTTTAGCAAGGCAATGGTCGTCTTGGAGGTGTGTTTGGGGATCATTATGGCTCCGAAGGGGAGGGGATCATGCTGTGCTTCGGTATGTCACAGTACATGTTGGTGTCATGAAACCATAGTTAACATTCTGTCAATTAACCTAAGCAAACGTTCATGTCTTATCTGTTGCCTACCTTTGCTGCATGTGTCCAGTTAAAGGCCGGGCCTCCCTCACCTGTGAGCTTTTGTAGGCCCTCTTCAGCTTGCCTCCACCCCAGGCCTTAATTGGTAA
This sequence comes from Glandirana rugosa, assembly GCA_018402905.1. Classification (NCBI taxonomy): domain Eukaryota; kingdom Metazoa; phylum Chordata; class Amphibia; order Anura; family Ranidae; genus Glandirana; species Glandirana rugosa. Next base: position 355,615 of record BLSH010053145.1, on the reverse strand, counting down.
CAGGATATAAGCCTGGCAGTACAAGGCTGCATTGCTGATCAATGTTTGCCCATGTTTGGCTTGTGTGTGATTGTCTCCCATGGTTTCTCTGTAGTCTTATCCGTGTATTGATCCTTGGCTTGTCTGACTATTCCTTCCTGCCTGATGTTTCGACCTTCAGCTTGTCTTCAGTTTCTCCTTTCTTCTGGTTGTCCTGACCCTTTGCTATTCTTCTGACTATTCTCTCTGTTCCTGTGCTGCTGCTTCCCCTCTCTCACCTGGGGCCCACTGAGCGTGAGCTAGGGGACCCTGGGGGCCGCGACCTGGATCCAGTTGCAGCCAAATCCATCCTCACCACTAGAGGTACTAGTGAACACCCACTGGCTCTTAGACTCCGTGCCCTGGGGAAACTGATGCACTAGCTCCCTGAGTTTCAGTGTCCGTGCTCTAGGGAGCCCTCTTCCCATATCAGCTGGTACTACTTAGCAGAAGTCAGCCATAGGTCCACAACCATGCATGCACTTCGCAACCTTAGCTTCGCACGTCTGTGGATCGATTCACACTCCTGTGGCACGCATCAATCACCTGACCCCGGGTGCCGTGACAGTTGGCATTCATGGTTCCCTCAGAGAACTGTAGCTCCCCAATGCCAGCAGCACTCATGCAGCCCCAGACCATGACACTCCCACCACCATGCTTGACTGTAGGCAAGACACACTTGTCTTTGTACTACCCACCTGGTTGCCGCCACACACGCTTGACACCATCTGAACCAAATAAGTTTATCTTGGTCTCCTCAGACCACAGGACATGGTGCCAGTAATCCATGTACTTAGTCTGCTTGTCTTCAGCAAACTGTTTGTAGGCTTTCTTATGCATCATCTTTAGAAGAGGCTTCCTTCTGGGACGACAGCCATGCAGACCAATTTGATGCAGTGTGCAACGTTTGGTCTGAGCACTGACAGGCTGACCCCCCACCCCTTCAACCTCTGCAGAAATTCTGGCAGCACTCATACGCTTATTTCCCAAACACAACCTCTGGATATGACGCTGAGCATGTGCACTCAACTTCTTTGGTCGACCATGGCGAGGCCTGTTCTGAGTGGAACCTGTCCTGTTAAACCGCTGTATGGTCTTGGCCACCATGCTGCACCTCAGTTTCAGGGTCTTGGCAACCCTTCTTATAGCCTAGGCCATCTTTATGTAGAGCAACAATTCATTTTTTCAGATCCTCAGAGAGTTCTTAGCCATGAGGTGCCATGTTGAACTTCCAGTGACCAGTATGAGAGAGTGAGAGCGATAACACCAAATTTAACACACCTGCTCCCCATTTATACCCGAGACCTTGTAACACTAATTAGTCACATGACATTAATGGCTGTGTGTTGAGTTATTTTGAGGGGACAGCAAATTTACACTGTTATACAAGCTGTACACTCACTACTTTACATTGTAGCAAAGTGTCATTTCTTCAGTGTTGTCACATGAAAGGATAATTCTTCATGGCATAGATTCAACAAGGTATTGGAAACATTCCTCAGAGATTTTGGTCCATATTGACATGATAGCATCGCGCAGTTACTGTAGATTTGACGGCTGCACATCCATGATGCAAATCTCCCATTCTACAACATCCCAAAGGTGCTCTATGCATACCTCCCAACTGTCCCTGATTTTGAGGGACTGTCCCTGATTTGGAACAAAGTCCCTCTGTCCCTCTTTCCTCCTCATTTGTCCCTCATTTTGGTCAGATCTATATAATTGTATATAAAATGCACTATTTATCTTTCAGGCCGGGCTCACACCTCCGACGGATGCGGCTCGCAGCAGGGGTCCGGTGCGTCCCTGTTCTCCGCTTCAGGGACAAATTAGGGCAGAATGTTTTACTGAATTCGGTCCTAAAATGGAGCCAAGGAAGCACATCACTCCTGTGCAATCCGCTCTGCAGCCGCAAAGGAGATATGTAAACCGGCTCCATAGAATCTCCTGTCATGCGAATTGGATATGGGAAAACCTGCATCCAATTCGCAAAGGTGTGAACCTAGCCTTAAAAAGTGTTTCACAGTGCTAACTAATTTCTAAATTCCTGCATTTGTAAATGGCAAAAGCCAATATAAATAGATAATAGTAAAAAAAAATGTGTGGGTTTAACTAATTTTTTATTTTTACAATTCTCCTTTGGGGGGGGGGTGGCAGGGGGTGTGTCCTATGCCTCCTTACTTTTGCTAATAGGGGTCCCTTGTTCCCATCTCAAAATGTTAACAGGTATGCTATTGGATGAGATCTGGTGACTGCGAAGGATAATGGAGTGCAGTGACCTCATTGTTACGTTAAAGAAACCAGTGGTGAGATGATTGGAGCTTTGTGACATGGTGCATTATCCTGCTGGAAGGAGCCATCAGAAGATGGGGACACTGTAGTCATAAAGGGATGGGGCATGGTCAGCAACAATACTCAGGTAGGCCATGGTGTTTAACCAGTTGCAGACCGCCCGCGTTGGCTTGACGGCGGCAACTTGGTTCATTATCGCAAACCGTTGTCGCTTGCACGCTCACTGTGTTCCGGGGCGACCAGGGAGCGGGTAGGGCGGACTCGATCTCCGCCGGCTACCCGCGATGCCTCCCCCGCAGTGAGTGAACGGAGGTCTGTGTATGTGAACACGGATCTCCATTCTGACAGAGGGGGAAGGGATGTGATCACAGGCTCCCTGTATATGGCAGCTGCGATCACTTTCCTCTTCCAGCCAGTCCAGCCCCCATACAGGTAGAACACACTGAGGGGACACAGTTGACCCCTTAGAGCGCCCCCTGCAGGTTAAACCCTTCACTGCCAGTGACATTTACACAAAAATCAATGCATTTTCATAACATTGATCGCTGTATAAATGCCAATGGTCCCAAAAAAGTGTCAAAATGGTCCGACATGTTCGCTGTAATATCGCAGTCATGATAAAAATAACAGATCTAATTAGCCATTTTCTCTTCCCGGTGTCACGTTACTCGTTAATGTTACAAGGTCTCAGGTGTGAATGGGGAGCAGGTGTGTTAAATTTGGTGTTATCGCTTTCACTCTCCCATACTGGTCACTGGAAGTCAAACATGGCACCTCATGGCAAAGAACTTTCTAAGGATCTGAAAAAAAGAATTGTTGCTCTACATTAAGATGGCCTAGGCTATAAGAAGATTGCCAAGACCCTGCAACTGAGCTGGAGCACTGTGGTTTAGACCATACAGCGGTTTAACAGGACAGATTCCACTCAGAACAGGCCTTTGCCATGGTCGACCAATAAAGTTGAGTTCGCATGCTCAGCGTCATATCCAGAGGTTGTGTTTGGAAAATAGACGTATGAGTGCTGCCAGCATTGCTGCAGAGGTTGAGGGGGTGGGGGTCAGCCTGTCAGCACTCAGACCATACGCCACACACTGCATCAAATTGGTCTGCATGGCTGTCGTCCCAGAAGGAAGCCTCTTCTAAAGATGATGCTCAAGAAAGCCCCCAAACAGTTTGCTGAAGACAAGCAGACTAAGGACATGGATTACTGGAACCATGTCCTGTGGTCTGATGAGACAAAGATAAACCTTTTTGGTTCAGATGATGTTAAGCGTGTGTGGCGGCATCCAGGTGAGGAGTACAAGGACAAGTGTGTCTTGCTTACAGTCAAGCATGGTGGAGGGAGTGTCATGGTCTGGGGCTGCATGAGTGCTGCCGGCACTGGGGAGCTACAATTCATTGAGGGAACCATGAATGCCAACATGTACTGTGACATACTGAAGTAGAGCATGAGCCCCTCCCTTTGGAGACTGGGTCGCAGGGCAGTATTCCAACATGATAACGACCCCAAACACACCTCCAAAATGACCACTGCCTTGATAAAGAAGCTGAGGGTAAAGGCGATGGACTGGCCAAGCATGTCTCCAGACCTAAACCCTATTGAGCATCTGTGGGGCATCCTCAAACAGAAGGTGGAGGAGCGCAAGGTCTCTAACATCCACCAGCTCAGTGATGTCATCATGGAGGAGAGGAAGAGGACTCCAGTGGCCACCTGTGAAGCTCTGGTGAACTCCATGCCTAAGAGGGTTAAGGCAGTGCTGGAAAATAATGGTGGCCACACAAAATATTGACACCTTGGGCCCAATTTGGACATTTTCACTTAGCGGTGTACTCACTTTTGTTGGCAACAGTTTAGACATTAATGGCTGTGTGTTGAGTTCTTTTGAGGGGACAGCAAATTTACACTGTTATACAAGCTGTACACTCACTACTTTACATTGTAGCAAAGTGTCATTTCTTCAGTGTTGTTACATGAAAAGATAGAATAAAATATTTACAAAAATGTGAGGGGTGTACTCACTTTTGTGAGATTCTGTATATGCAATGCAGGCCAGCTGAGAAACTTTATTAAGTGCCTTGAATCCCAGATAGAAAAAAAAATATTATTATGCTGTAGAATGTGATATATAAGGTTCAGTACTGTACATGACAATCTCATTGACATTATTTCAGCAGCGAAATGTTCTTGAAAAGGTTATTTTAGGTTGTCGATGATGCTTATTTGGCATTTTTCTACCTGCCATGCCCAGAATAGTACACAAATACGCGTTATCCATTAATAATCAACAATGGAGGATTGTACTTCCAAATTTGGTGCTGTGACTATTGCCAGCCATTGTTTATTTAGTGATCTCACACTGCTGTCTATGGCACACAGGAGTGAGCTGACCTGGCAGCCGGTGACTGGAGTCTTGGAAGTGAGTAATATACAATACTCATGAATTCAGCCATTATATGATGTCATATTTCTTTACACCATCCCTGAGAAATGTTTGCTGGGTTTGTTTTGTCACTCTTTTCCATTGTTTGGCCATGAAATTTGTAATTCCGGGTGACTAATTTAATTAGGCAGGACTGTAAAATCACCATTAGCTTTGTAATGTTTTTTTCTAATCACCTCTTCGCCTTTTTTTTTTATCATTCCTTTTATCACCTCTGGTTCCATTATACCTGTAGCGGTTATAATGTATCCATTGTTCCCAGCGAGAACATTTTAAAATGTACCCATTGCTGTAGGCGAAATCAGACCTACCTATGTTTTTACTGGATGTTCATGTAATCTCCATTGGCCTTATTCAGTTACAGTGCTACAGTTGTCTTTACATACACTAGCATCTTACATTACATAAGACTTTGAAGCCTGGTGAGTTTTTTCTATTTGACCCAGCGGGCTGAACGAAAAAAAAAAACAAAACAAACCTGAGGAGCTCATTGTACTAATTATGCGATGTTAGTACAGCGATCATCCTGCAGAGCTACTGTGTTCTGACAGGAGGCCTGCCCCTCTGCCAGAACACACCAGGCAGTGCTCACAGCCATTGGCTGCCAGCGCTGATCTGGTTCTGGTTTTCCAGCACAGGATGATGTACACATGGGCTGAATGTTCCTGTTGAACCGGCCGATGCTGGGCGACATTTGGCCCATGTGTACCAGGCTTCAAGGAATGCAGACAGGAGATGGTCAGAGATTGCGGAAATGATTCAGGTGTGGCTGGAGACTGCAGTTGTGCTGGAGTCAGTGCTCTTCCTTCCAGGAGGCCTTACCGCCCCACAAAATGACCTTTTTTGCCATGGAGGGGAATGTTGCAAAAATAGCCGCCTTAAGTGGCATCTGCCCAAGCACACTCCTGGCTGCAGGTGACAGTAAGGGAAGCCATAGATTGTACAATGTTCTTTCCGCCCACCATGGGTTCTCCTCCTGGCCAATCCAGTCACTTCTCCTCCTGGCCAATCTGGTCTCAGGACCCGATTCCTGTCCTGATTGGCCGGGAGGAGAAGCAGGAAGACAATAGCGAATGTTGATTTGCTACTGTCACATGTGGATGGGCTCAGGGCAACCTCTGGCTCTAATCATGCGCTTTGCAGAAAAAAAAAAACCCGTAGAACTCTATGCATCCAGCGCCCTACATGGAGATTAGGGACCGGGTGCGTAGAGATTAGGGGGGTGGTTCCCCCTGCGTCCCTTATGGATGGGCCGCTGCTGGATGGATCGAATCTCGGCCAGTCGCTGCTGAATCAGCCAAGATTCGATTCATCTATGGCCAGCTTAGGAGACTGGAGACATGTTATGTGAGACTGCTAGAGATCACTGCCATTAAATTCCCCAAGTGTATGCTTCCTTTATTGAATGCTGAGGTTGCACATGTTCAAAGGGCTGCATACAGCTATCCAGGGCCACTTATAAGCCAGTACAAGTGGCCCTGTTGTACTGGACCCGACCAGCGGGTGGGGGGGGGGCCTGGGCAGCTTCAGGGACTGTTCAGTGAAGAAAGAAAAAAATGACTTTATATTTTCCATCTAAGCCGCTGCTACTAGCTTAGGGGGTGTTGTATCAGTGCTGCTGTCCACTAATAAGTGAGAGGGGCGGTCAGGGGGCGGACCCTGGCCTCCCCATGGTCAGTGCAGTCATTGATAGAGAGGAGAGGATGGCTGTGAGTATATAGTGTATACATGGCCGCTGACAAGCACATTTGTGTTTTCTCTTATTCCTTCTGTCATTCTCTCGCAGTGCTGCTCTACTCTGATGTTAGCTGTGCTCAATCTGGCTACACTTGTTCTGTTTCTCTGTAGCTTCGTTTCTCATTCCACTCCCCTCCCCCCTCCCTCTTCTCCGCTCACTCTCCCTCTCATACATCTCCTCTCCTCTTTTTGCTCTTTTCAGTCCCACTGATTGTGCTGGGTTATGATAGGAATACAAGATAAGAATATCGGCTGAAAATTTCCATTCTGTGAACGATCGGCCGATATTCTAACCATTGATGCCCAGCAAGTAATACCCGACAATGATATTGTGAACGAAAAAGACCGGTTGAAAAAATTGAAAATTTGTGTCGTATCGTTTGTGAACAAACAATATTCTATGCATTGGTGTGAATGTCGGCAGTAAAAAAACTATTGAACTTATCAAGCATGAGCGTAACATTTTCGACCACTGACCTCTCGGCAGTCAAGCGATCGGCCGATTTTCTACCCGTGTATTCATGCAACGTTTTTTGGCCACCAACTGCTGTTTCGTTGGTCGGCGGTCAATCGGTCGGCCTATTTTCTAACAGTGTATTCCTGCTATAAAGCCTCGTACACACGGGTCGACGATCGTATACAACAGGTCCTACAAACGACCGCTGTATGCTAAATCGACCATTAGTACGCGCGATTAGAACAGCCGACGTACGACGGTCGTACAACGGGAGTTGTATGAGCAAACTAGAAAACTTGGTAGTACCAACAAGCGGTCATACGACCGTTGTATCGTGTGTACAGAGAAGTTGGTCCAGCAAGATGTATTGTGCAAAACACGCATGTTCAGAAGTCAGGAACGGCCCGGATGCTAATTACATGCTCCTGAACTTTCTCTTTATACGTTCACTACGTTCGGCTTGGTCGTACGATCCTGTAGTGCAGTCAGTATGCTAGATACAACAGCCAACATACGATTTGAGCCGTTCGGTCTTACGATCATCGACCCATGTGTAAAGGCTTTAGTCTCTCTGCAATCCTTCACTCCTGTACTCCTCCTCTTATCAGACCATCCTATCTCTCTGCCGATCCCACTGCTCCAACTGCCCAGCCTATATATTATTTGCTCTCCCACCTAACACAGACAGCTGATCAGCTTAAAAAATGGATTTTACCATGCTAATGCAACCGAAAGTGGAAGAGCTGTGCTACAATTGAAACTAGAATTGGCCTTAGACCATATGCATAGATAGTTTTTTTTTACCTATCTATGAATATGGTCTAAGGCCAATTTAAGATTTTATGGATTACATGCAAATATGTTGCTATACATGTGGGAATAAATTTTTCTGTTCTAGTTTCAATTGTAGCGCAGCTCTTCCTCTTTATTACAGCTGATCAGCTATATTCTGATGGGATGCACAATTTACACTATTCTGTACACTGATGCCCCGCTGAGTGGTGTGGGCAGATGGCAAGTCTGTACCCACTCAGCTTATGTGGAATGGGCATGGACCCAGCCTCCGCTCTAAGGGCGGCTGGTGTAAACAAACCGGTTGTCCATTTACACACAACTGGCCTTCAATACGATGCGCTAGATGGAAGGGAAAGGAGTCTTTTCTGTTTAGTGGATTGGATTGGAGGTGGGTGGATGTAAATGGACACAAGTCCGTTTACATCCATCACTCTATAGAAGTGAATGGAGGGTCAGATCAGGTCCACCTATAGATATTAGAGAGGTCTGTTCTCATCTGAAGGTGTACATATTTGTCAGCACATCGTGGATCCTTGTCCAAAATTTTCTTTTTTTGAAAAGATCACATCACAGAGAAATGCAACGTTTTGGAGCCGCGCAGGGCC
>BLSH010053145.1:334783-347260 GCA_018402905.1 Glandirana rugosa | reverse complement strand
CCTTCGTCAGGCATGTGATGACGAAGGGGCCCTGCGCGGCTCTGAAACGTTGCATTTCTCTGTGATGTGATCTTTTCAATAAAGAAAATTTTGGACAAGGACCCATGGTGTGCTGACAAATATGTACACTTACATGACAAATAATCTCCAGGACCCAGCTGGATTTCGTTGCAGCACCCAACTACGTAAGAGCCTTTTTTGCCAGGAAGGAGTGCGATAGGAAAATTGATAGACTGTTCTCATCTGAAAACTATATTATTTTAGGATAATCTAATTTATAACAGGCTGGAGAAAGATAAATATTACTTAAAGGCAAACTTTCACTTCGTTTAAAGGCGGGGTCTGGGGCAGAGCCAGTGGTGGGGTTGAGGGTGGGACTGAAGGGGGCCCTGTCAGGTAGGCTGTATGGTGCCCCATGATTTCTATCAGCAGCCCTGCAACTATCACCCAAACCAACCTCTCCACTCCTCCTAAGATCTCCTGCTTTCTACCTTCTTCATCGCCTCTTCCAATGCTCACCCCCAGGACTTCTCCAGAGCCTATCCCAACTCTCTACCCTAACGTGTCCGGCTATCTCTTACTCCCTCCGCCTTTAAAACTCATCTCTTCAAGCAATACCACCTCTGCCTTAAACAGAGAGAGAAAAAAATATGATTCCTCCATCCATGTTATACAGCACCACTGAAGTAATTTCATGCTGAAGTTATTGTATTTTGAAAGCTGGCTCCTCTGTCAGAATGATAGCCTGGTTGTGATGACTGCCAAAATACCCAAACATCAGCTGCATCTATTTGTGTGCAACTGCTGTTCAGCTGAAAATTTTCTAGCATGCTCCTTTGACAAAAGCTTTGTTCAATGGAGCAGGGTTGGCAGGGCCAAACATCTCACCTTACCACTCTATCCAAACCTAGAAAGAAAGTTTTACATTTAGTTATACTTTAACATTAACCGCTATTGTTCTGCATACTCACCGTGCACTGCAGCAGGAGCCTCTGAACTGATATCAAGCAGGCAGGTCCCATGCCAAAAAACATTCAGAGCCAAGATCCTAGCTCCAAGAAAAACTGGTTCAAAGCGTTGAGAGGTAGAGACGTGCTGGAGGTTTTAAATGAAATGGGATTTTATTTTACACTTTTAACTTTAAGAACATTTAATTTTCTAATGGTTGGTGGGGTCAAATCCAAGTTCGTTTTTAACCACAATTTATTTGTGTTTATTTATTACAGGTACTTACCCTATATTGCCAAAAGTATTGGGATACCTGCCTTTACATGCACATGAACTTTAATGGCATCCCAGTCTTGGGTGGCACAGTGGTGTAGTGGATAGCACTTTTGCCTGGCAGCAAAAGGGTCACTGGTTCAAATACCAACCCCGACACTATCTGCCTGGAGTGTGCATGTTCTCCCTGTGCCTGCGTGGGTTTCCTCTGGGTACTCCGGTTTCCTTTCACACTCCAAAGACATGCTGGCAGGTAAATTAGGTCCTGTCTAAATTGACTCTAGTATATGAATGTGAGTTTGGGACTTAGATTGTAAGCTCCTTGAGGGTAGGGACTGATCTGAATGTACAATGTACATGTAAAGCGTTGTGTAAATTGACAGTGCTATATAAGTACCTGAAATAATAATAATAATCGTCTGTAGGGTTCAAAATTGAGTTGGCCCACCCTTTGCAGTTATAACAGCTTCACCTCTTCTGGAAAAGCTGTCCACAAGGTTTAGGAGTGTCTATGGGAATGTTTGACCATTCTTCCAGAAGAGCATTTGTAAGGTCAGGCCCTGATGTGGAAGAGAAGGCCTGGCTCGCAATCTCCGCTCTAATTCATCCCAATGTTGTTTTATCAGGTTGAGCTGAGGAATATGTGCAGGCCAGTCAAGTTCCTCCACCCCAAACTTGCTCATCCATGTCTTTATGGACCTTGCTTTGTGCACTGGTCCAAATAATTTGGTGGATGGGGGGATTATGGTGTGGGGTTGTCTTTCAGGGGTTGGGCTTGGCCCCTTAGTTCCAGTGAAGGGAATTCTTAAGGCGTCAGCATTCCAAGATATTTTGGATAATTTCATGCTCCAACTTTGTGGGAACAGTTTGGGGATGGTCCCTTCCTGTTCCAACATGACTGCGCACCAGTGCTAAAAGCAAGGTCCATAAAGACATGGATGAGCGAGTTTGGGGTGGAGGAACTTGACTGACCTGCACAGAGTCCTGACCTCAACCTGATAGAAAACCTTTGGGATGAATTAGAGCGGAGACTGTGAGCCAGGCCTTCTCGTCCACATCAGTGCCAGACCTCACAAATGCACTTCTGGGAGACTGGAAAAATGGTCAAACATTCCCATAGAAACACTCCTAAACCTTGTGGACAGCCTTCCCAGAAGAGCTGAAACTGTTATAGCTGCAAAGGATGGGCCAACTCAATATTGAACCCTACGGACTAAGACTGGGATGCCATTAAAGTTCACGTACGTGTAAAGGCAGGTGTCCAAATACTTTTTAGTAATATAGTATATATAGCGCTGTCAATTTATACAGTGCTTTAAATATTTTATTTTACATTCACATCAGTCCCTGCCTTCATAGAGCTTACAATCTAAGGTCCGTAACTCACATTCACACTTGCACATACTAGGGCTAAGAAAATTTGAAGGGACAGGATGGAAAATTAACACATTTCCAGGGCTGTAGATAAGGGGGGGATTTGGGGTGTTCAAACCCCCCCAGAGAATCCTGCCAAAAATAAAAAGTGTCTCTGCCCTGTCATCTCTCATGGCGCCAGCACCGCAACAACTAACAGCGGAGCACAGCAGCCAGTATTGCGGGCAAAGTGCATGTAGCAGGTCGAGTGTAAGGCACACTGTCACTGGGTTCCCGGCGGACAGATCATAGACACAGTGGAGCGGAGATAAGACAGTACATGGATGGTCTCTGACCATCTCCTGTAGTACAACTGCAGTCTCTGGACATCTCCTCCAGTATGTCTGCAGTCTCTGACCATCTCCTGTAGTACGTCTGCAGTCTCTGACCATCTCTTGTACACCTGCAGTCCCTAACCATCTCCTGTAGTATGTCTGCCATCTCTGACCATCTGTTGTAGTACGCCTGCAGTCTCTGACCCTCTCTTGTACGCCTACAGTCTCTGACCATCTCCTGTAGTAGTCTGCAGTCTCTGACCATCTCCTGTAGTACACCTACAGTCTCTGACCCTCTCCTGTACTATGTCTGCAGTCTCTGATCATCTCCTGTACTACGTCTACAGTCTCTGACCATCTCCTGTACCCTGTCTGCAATCTCTGACCATCTCCTGTAGTATTTCTGTGGTTTCTGACCATCTCTTGTAGTACGTCTGCAGTCTCTGACATTCTCTTGTACATTTGCAGTCCCTGACTATTTCTTGTATGTGTGCGATCTCTGACCATCTCCTGTAGTGCACCTACAGTTTCTGACCCTCTCCTGTACTATGTCTGCAGTCTCTGACCATCTCCTGTACTTTTTAAAAACAAATATACAACTATAGAGCTATAAATAAAAATCAAAATCAGTGCAGCTGCAACAATAATAGTGCGATAATCCACCATAAAAACATTAAATAAAAAAAAAAGTCGCGCTAGACACCTATGTAAACCCCAAAAAAATGTCTACACAATCATATCCTGATGTGTATGAGGTGCTATTATCTCAAATAACAACATATATTAAAGTGCATAAATAAAATATAATCAGTGTACAAAAAGTTCAAGTGAAGAAATAGTTATTGGAGTGAAAAAGACTCCGCAGCCACAGTGCAGTCCAAAGTTACTTTCTTATAGTCTCTTATCAGGAACAGATGATAGTTCCACAGGCCACAAAGAGTAACATAGAAGGACGTGGATCAGTGATGGTTCACACAAAGGAAGTGTAAAACAGGAACACCCGAGATCACACTTTCAACTCCTACTACTGAAAACACTTCCAGTGAAGAGGGGGGATAAAGCTGGACTCTTACCAGAGGATACGACCCACTATTGCTAGTAAGGGTCAGACACACCAGCAGACATAGCCCTCTGCAAGGTATAGACAGCAGTGGGGCGACTCTCCTGATGTCAGCGGGGCTCCATCCAGGGTTAACGTGCTGACGTCGCCACGCCTCATGTGATCCCGTACGGACGGGCTTTGTTTGGTTCCTTATTTGCCGGCAATATTTGATGTACTTATGCGAACTTACAAGCCACTATTGTGAGTACCTTGCTTTTAGTTGTTTTAAATAAATCTCTATGGTGTTACACTATGTGGCCTCTATCTTTTTTATGACCCATGAGTGAGAGTCCATTAGCTGACCCCCTATTGGATACGGAACTCAGCTGACCCAAGGAGAGCCGTTTCACTTACCCTGACCATCTCCTGTAGTACGTCTGCAGTCTCTGACCATCTCCTGTAGTACGCCTGCAGTCTCTGACCATCTCTTGTAGGCCTGCAGTCTCTGACCATCTCACGTAGTATGTCTGGCAGTAAATGATATGCACAACCCTTTGGTGTGTCAGGGGCTGCAGTTAAGGCTCTGAAAACCTCATCGGTTGGCCATCACTGGGATGCAGTCTCAAACCAAGCTATACATCCACACAACAAATGGAGTGTATGAGAGTCAGAACAAGCTGCTCTGGTTTAAAGTAGACCTTTCACCATGAAGGCCTCTTTCACACACACTGCAGTCCCTACTTTCATAGATGTTTGTGCTCTGCTCATTGCTAATACCATGTTCTAGGAGTTTTCTGTCTATTGGTGAGTCCCCCACCTCCCCAGTCCATGGTGTGCAGGCAGTGAGATGATGTGCTGTAACCTCCAACCAATCAGTGAGTGGTAATGATGTGCTTTAACCTCCAGCAACCAATTAGTGAGCAGTCATGATGTGAATGGGGGGGCATAGGAAATGTGGCCCTGATCCTGCACCACATTCAAATTACACTGACCTTGCAATCTACAGTGGGTGTCAGTGAAATCTTAACGACAACTCTGCTTGCTACGGGGCACACAGTGCATGCTCGCTCCTGTGCTGTGTGGGTCGATGGAGCCACGCTCCATCGACCCACACAGCGCTGCTTGGTTGACCCCCCCCGCTTCACCACTTGGTACCTGCTGCTGAACCCCCCCCCCAGAACAAAAAATTATCTACGGCCCTGCACATTTCTAACAGTGCATGTGATTTTCAGGAAAGTCCAATGATTCCAAAATCAAAAGTAAAGAACAAACAAAATATTGAACTTGTTTTGAACAACACTCGTCGCGTCATCAAATGTACTGACAATTTTTGCACGAACATTTGTTCCAAAACCTACTGGTGTATGACCAACTTTTGAATACAAGATGGACTTCTGTTGCCCTTTGATCAGAGCAATATCCTTTACAATTTTATCAAATACTTGGATTCGGGCTTATCTGCTTCAGTATTTAAAGACATTGAAGAAGCCGATTTGTCTGCATTGAAGCCAGACATGCCCCTTAAGTAAATGTTCTTGATTAAGTACTTGGCATTCAGCTTTTTTCGCTTCCTAAATTCAGCTCAGACCTAATATTTGATAACGGATCATTTCTATGATTAGACTATTGAGTGACGCAGAAAAATGCAAGGTGCTGTGCTTGTTACATAAGACCAGGGTCCCACCCAGGCCATGTGATGGGAATGGCAAAAAGAGTTATTTTTGGATGGTACACATTGTACAGAAGACTTTGCTATGTCTGTTCATCCGTAACTTCCAACAGACAGCGACTATAGAACTGAACTCATGTGAGAAGTGTAAAGTGAACAAACAGAGGCCACTCTGTCACCAAGAGGCTAGAGTCCCCGTCAACAGGCTTCTGGAGCATTCAACAACCGGAAACGCTGCATGAGTGACGTGTATATTTACACCATACAACTCTGTGCCACCAATATCTGCACACGTCATAGCTGCATTTATGGGTCACCAGTGGTGGCCAAAGGGCCTCTATGCAAGCATGACTCCCAACTTTCCCACATTTGGAGATTCTCTCCCACTGTTGGAACCAAATCTCATTGGCCTCTTTCCTCTGTTGTCCTTCTTTTTGATCTGATGTATAGATCTCTATAAAATAAAGTACTATTTCACTAGGTGGTATCACAATCTTTTTAACAGCCCCTCCAAGACATTATGCTCCCCCATTTCTGCGGAAATGGGAAAGGGACCTGGGTACTGGGTTCACTCCAGAACACAAAAATATCTTATGTTTTGCATATCACTCCTTGATTTTCAACAAAATTCATGTCTTTTGGTCTTGCCCAATGATGAGACTCTTCCAGGGCCAAGTGCTTGTCATATCATATAAGTTAATTGACATTGACCTTGGGGATGACCCAGCCTCCTACCTGCTTCACTTAAACCTTTGGTCTAGGAAACACTACAAAACATCCTTATTAATTCATCATTTAAATGCTGCCATAGCCTTGCTCTGAAGATGGGAATCAATCCCTGACCATACAACAATATGGTGGATCTGATGGCGACTCTGCACAGATGTGATGTACCTGGATCGGTGGTTCTCAACCTCAGCCCTCAAGTACCCCCAACGGGCCAAGTTTTCAGGTTTTCCTTTACTTTGTACAGCTGGTTTAAATCAATACCAATGATATGGTATTGATAAGAGCTATTTTATCTAAGGGAAGTTTCCAAAACATGGCCCATTGGGGGTATTAGAGAACTGAGGTTGAGAAGCGCTGTATTAAATGGACATAGTCCCAAAAAACCTAATGACATGAACTTAGACTTCAAGACACTGGCCTGCTTTATGTGGACCATTACCAGGTTGGTGATCAAACCCCACCCCTCTCTTACCCACGCCACCCTTCACCTGCACTTCCTTCTCTTTATCTTCGTCTCTTTCGAATCTATGACCTCTTGACTTTGATTCCAAGCTTTGCTTCCTTTTCTATTCCCCCTTTGTCTTTAGATTTGAGGGTATCTTTATGCATATACACTCACCGGTCACTTAATTAAGTACACCTTGTAGTACCGAAGTTGGACCCCCTTTTGCCTTCAGAACTGCCTTGCCTCTTTGCAGCATAGATTCAACAAGGTGTTGGAAACATTCCTCAGAGATTTTGTTCCATATTGATATGATAACATCACGCAGTTGCTGCAGATTTGTCAGCTGCATATCCATGATGCGAATCTCCTGTTCCACCACATCCCAAAGGCGCTCTATTGGATGAGATGTGGTGACTGTGGAGGCCATTGAAGTGCAGTGACCTCATTGTCCAGTGGTGAGATGATTGGAGCTTTGTGACATGGTGCATTATCCTGCTGGAAGGAGCCATCAGAAGATGGGGACACTGTAGTCATAAAGGGATGGACATGGTCAGCAACAATACTCAGGTAGGCCGTGGCATTTAAGCGATGCTCAACTGGTACTAAGGGGCCCAAAGTGTGCCAAGAAAATATCTCCCACACCATTACACCACCACCAGCCTGAACCATTAATACAAGGCAGGATGAATCCATGCTTTCATGTTGTTTACACAAAATTCTGACCCCACCATCTGAATGTCACAGCTGAAATCAAGACTCATCAGACAAGGCAACATTTTTTCAATCTTCTACTGTCCAATTTTGGTGAGCCTGTGCAAATTGTAGCCTCAGTTTCCTGTTCTTAGCTGACAGGAATGGCACCTAGTGTGGTCTTCTGCTGCTGTAGCCCATCTGCTTTAAGGTTCGATGTGTTATACATTCAGAGATGGTATTCTGCATACCTTGGTTGTAATGAGTGGTTATTTGAGTTACAGTTGCCTTTCTATCATCTCAAACCAGTCTTCCCATTCTCCCATGACCTCTGACATTAACAAGACATTGTCGTCCACACAACTGCCACTCACTGGATATTTTCTCTTTTCCACTCCATTCTCTGTAAACCCTAAAGATGGTTGTGCGTGAAAATCCCAGTTGATCAGCAGTTTTTGAAATACGCAGACCAGCCTGTCTGGCACCAATAACCATGCCACATTCAAAGTCACTTAAATCCCCTTTCTTTCCCATTCTGATGCTCAGTTTGAACTTCAGCAAGTTGCCTTCACCACCTAAATGCATTGAGGTGCCATGTGATTGGCTGATTAGCAATTTGTGTTACCAGGCAATTGAACGGGTGTACCTAAAAAAGCGGCCGATGAGTGTATAAAAAATTGGTTGGATGATCCTTCACATATATTGGAATTAATTAAGTAATATTCTTGGGGTAATATAATGACTGGCTGGGAATATTGAACATTTAGTCAATGTCATGCCTGTTTGTGTATTATCTCATCCAGACCTATATTGCTGATGTATCCCATGTGCACCCTACCTGTGATGTGACATTCCTATTGTTAAATAAAGTATTTATAAAAAAAAATAAAAAAAAGAATAATAATAATAATAGTGATCATAGAGCAGTGCACATGACTGCTTGTTCTAAACAAATCAAAGTGAAGGGGAAAGGAGAGCTTCATGAGCTCACAGAAGTCATTACAAGGAGGCAGCAAACACAGTAACAAACAATTTCGTGAAAAATAGATTACAGGCCCATTAAAGTGGTTCTAATGCCTCAAGGTTTTTTTTTTTTCTTTTATCTTAATCCATTCTCTGCATTAAGGTAAAAAAGAATCTTCTGTCTCCAGCCTCCCTTTATACTGACCTGAACCCAATATCAATCCAACACATGAGAGCAGTGTCTCTCTCCTCTCTCCCTCCCCACAGGGCAGATTGGTAGCAATGGGAGCCATTGGCTCTTGCTGCTTTCAATCAAATCCAGTGATGAAGGATCAGGGGGTGGGGCAAAGCCCCGCTGTCTGTGTCTATGGACACAGGCAGCGGGGCTCAACAGCAAACCCGCACGAGTGACCCCCCCCCCTAGCAAGCAGCTTGCTAGAAGAGGAGGATTGTAGCTGCTCTGTGCAAAACCATTGCAGTGACATGTAAGTAACATCTTTGTTATTAAAATCATAAGCATCAATAAGTACGCCATGCACATGGCCATGGGAGGGCGATTTGTCACCGGCTGTGTCCACCAGACACAGCCGGTGATTGATTGGTGTACTGGCCCACTGCCGGTACCATGTGATAGCTGTGACCAATCACAGCAGATCACATGACAATTGTAGACAATGAATTGCTTTGATGCATGCCATTCATTATGTACAATTCTGTTGCTAGCTTTCATTGGTCACAGTGATTACATGGTACAGACAGGGACAATCACACCCAATCTGTACCATGCTAATCACAATACACACTGAATGAATCAATTTCATTCAGTAAAAATGGTGAAGCAATCATAATGTTAAAAAAAAATACAACTGAACAGTTCCCTAGAGTAGTTCAATGTTACTGTGTTTACACTGTATTACTCTGGTCACAGTGTGTTAAAAAAAAATCATATAAAAAAAGAAAAAAAAAGTAATAAAAAAATAAACAAAAAATAAAAAAAATTGAAAAAAATTATTGAATTTTTTTGGGGTTTTTTTACATACTGTCCCCAGTCAGTGTTCGTGATCACTGCCGTGCCAGTTACCTATATGATGACACTGTACTGCACTGGTGACAGTATGTAAAAAAAAAAATGTGCAAAAAAAACAATTTTGTTTAAAATTCTTCATTTTACAAATATACCATAGTTTGTGGGCTCTATAATTTTCCTACAGAATAAATAATATATACTTATATGGGTTATTTTCACCAAAGAAATGTAGCAGACTACAGCCTAAATGTATGAAGAAAGATTATTTATTTGCAAATTTTTATAATAGAAACAAAGAAAAAAAAGTGTTTTTTTTATTTTTCTTTTATTTTCAGTCGTTCATTTAGCAAAAAAAAAAAAACAGTGGTGATTACATACCACCAAAAGAAAGCTTTATTTGGGTTAAAAAAATGATAAAAATTCATATGGGTACAATGCTGCATGACCGTGGAATTGTACTTCAAAGTGCGACAGCGCTGAAAGCTGAAAATTGTCCTGGGCAGAAAGGGGGTAAAATGTGGTTAACCACTTGCCAACCGCATAGCAACTATAAGCAGCGACAGCGTGGCTCTGTCCCGCGAATCACCACTTATAGTCATCACTCGCGAGGGCGGGGCCGCGGGTCGGGCGGACTCAATGTCCACCGGCGACTCGCGATGCCCTGTGACAGAGCCAGAACAGGGAACCGCCGTGTTTACATCATGTCAGCGATCTACTGGTCCTTGCACTCGGGATCAGTTAGATCTCTGGTGCCCCTGCCAGCCCAGCCCTCATACAGTTAGAACACATCCAGGGAACACAGTTAACCCCTAGAGCCACCCCTGCAGGTTAACCCCTTTCCTGCAAATGACATTTATACAGTAATCAGTGGATTATGATTGCTGTATAAATGCCATTGGTCCCAAAAAAGTGTCCGACATGTCAGCCCCAATATCACAGTCCCGATAAACATTGCAGATCGCCGCCATTACTAGTAAAAAAAAGCAGATTGAAATTTTTTTTTTTACTAAAAATATGAGGAAGAATATAAATTGGCCAAAACCGATAAATACATTTGTTTTTTTATATTTCTTTTTGGATATGTATTTTAGCAAAAAGTAAGAAATATAGTTTTTTTTGCAAAATTGTCGCTCTTTTTTTGTTTATAGCGGTGATCAGAAATGACGCAGAGGTGATCAAATACCACCAAAAGAAAGCTCTATTTGTGGGGAAAAAAGGACGCAAATTTTGTTTGGGTACAACGTTGCACGACTGCACAATTGTCAGTTAAAGCGACGCAGTGCCGAATCTCAAAAAGTGCTCCTTTGGTGAGAAATCCTTCCGGTCCTTAAGTGGTTAAGTAGTGAATGTGTATGGATTATTTTTGGAAAAAAGGATACCATTTAGTGTCACTTTAACTGCTTGGCTTGCAAGTCATAGTTTGGAGACCCCTGTCCTAGACTAAATACAGCCCCACTGCAAGGGAGACATTTTTTAGGGTTCCTGCAGTGTGGCTTTACAATAAATTGTTAGCGCTATACAATTATCTGCGATAAAGGAAAAGAAAACAATTTGGGCATCTTGAAGAAGGCATCTAATATCTGTCCTAGAAGTGATCAGTGTCTGGGTGTACATGGCAGCATCTTTCAGACCCACATCTAGTATGAATGGATACCTAAGTCCCAGAAGGTGCAGTGGCGCACTCTGTGCCAACCATATGTCTGTCCCTCAGGCTTATTAAAATCAATCTGTTTCCCAACAATAGATCTCTGTAATGAAGCTGTACAGTAAGAAGATATATGACACAGCAAGACAATGCTAAACAGGAGCAGTGAGACAGATTTACTAAAGGGTTACAGCTTGAGTCATTGATTTTTCCATCAACTAACCTAAAAAAAATTAAACCTGACCCTGACCCCTTCTTATTTTAAATCTGTTTGGAGCCTCAGTGCCCGCCTGTGGCCAGGTGGTCGTATGTCGCCCATTAGCACCTATCATGTGCACCTAGTCATCTGTGGCACATTGCTTTCTCGGGCCAGTGAAAAAATATATTCTTTACAACTGGCTTCTAGCAGTAGATGAATGGCTTGGTTCCTTTTACACTTTACTATTCTAACTGTTAGAGTCTGTAATTAGGTTGAGTTACTGCCATCAGGCTGGATGGCTCTACAGTGCAGGTCTCTGGTACCTCCCCCTGGATCTAAAAGTTTGGAGAAGTCTCTGGAAGTTAGTGGGTGGAGGCTAGGAGGTCCTCATCTGCATACTTGGGGGAATATGGCCAATCTCCAGGCAGAGGGCCTGGAAGGGTGGCCGGGTCATACCTCAAATATGGTGGAGCCTGGCTAGCAAGGGAGAGTCGGGTGGAAGATGGAGTGCTGAGGAGGCTTTCAGTGGCTTAGGAGGTCTCCTAGTTCAAGGGGGTACTCTGTCTCGAGGTTGTCCTGGGCTGGCTTGGGAAGATCCTTTCAGCAGGACGGTTTAAGAAGGAATCTTGCCTAAGGAGCAGCAAGGGCCTTGCTTTGTGCATTGGTGCACAGTCATTTTGGAACAGGAAGGGGCCATCCCCAAACTGTTCCCACAAAATTGGGAGCATCAAAATTGTCCAAAATGTCTTGGTATGCTGACGCCTTAAGAATTCCCTGCTCTGGGGGGCCCCTGCACTTGGAGTCCTCAGCCATCAATTCATGCCACTACTAGGCTCCCTGACATCCTCACTGTCTGCTCCACTCAGTGGTATGAGAAGACACCGATCCAAACCTCCTCAGGTTCAGAAAGTCTTATTTCTTCCCTATCATGAAACAGAGGACTCCAACAAAATGGCATCAGGAGACACTCCGCTGTGCCGAGTTCTAGTGTCTGCATCTTCAGCTCAGTTAGACACAGAGCACACAGAATACACAGATACCAGCACAGCTGCAGATTCTGATGAGGAAGGTCTGTGATAGTGGGGGGATCTGTGATGAGGAGGCTCTGTGATAGTGGGGGGATCTGTAATGAGGGGGGATCTGTGATTAGGAGGGTCTG
>BLSH010053145.1:314074-333174 GCA_018402905.1 Glandirana rugosa | reverse complement strand
GCACGTAGTCATCTGTGGCATGGTGCTTTCTCAGGCCAGTGAAAAAATATATTCTTTAGACTGTCTTCTAGTAGTAGATAAATGGCTTGATTCCTTTTACACTTTACTATTCTAACTGAGTGAGTCTCAGGTGGTTGTATGTGGCCCTTTAGCACCTATCAAGTGGCCTTGGGGTCCCTGCACGTAGTCATCTGTGGCATGGTGCTTTCTCAGGCCAGTGAAAAAATATATTCTTTAGACTGTCTTCTAGTAGTAGATAAATGGCTTGATTCCTTTTACACTTTACTATTCTAACTGAGTGAGTCTCAGGTGGTTGTATGTGGCCCTTTAGCACCTATCAAGTGGCCTTGGGGTCCCTGCACGTAGTCATCTGTGGCATGGTGCTTTCTCAGGCCAGTGAAAAAATATATTCTTTAGACTGTCTTCTAGTAGTAGATAAATGGCTTGATTCCTTTTACACTTTACTATTCTAACTGAGTGAGTCTCAGGTGGTTGTATGTGGCCCTTTAGCACCTATCAAGTGGCCTTGGGGTCCCTGCACGTAGTCATCTGTGGCATGGTGCTTTCTCAGGCCAGTGAAAAAATATATTCTTTAGACTGGCTTCTAGTAGTAGATAAATGGCTTGGTTCCTTTTACACGTTACTATTCTAACTGAATAAGTCTGTAATTAGGTTGGGTTACTGCAGGTCATGCTGGATGTCTCTATAGTGCAGGTCTCTGGCACCTCCACCTGGATCTAAAAGTTTGGTGAAGTCTCTGGAAGTTAGTGGGTGAAGGCTAGGAGGTCCTCATCTGCATACTTGAGGGAAGCTGGCCAATCTCCAGGCAGAGGGCCTGGAAGGGTGGAAGGGTTATACCTTAAATATGGTGGAGCCTGGCTAGCAAGGGAGAGTCGGGTGGAAGATGGAGTGCTGAGGGGGCTTTCAGTGGCCTAGGAGGTCCCCTAGTTCTAGGTGGTACTCTGTCTCGAGGTTGGCCCGGGCTGGCTTGGGAAGATCCTTTCAGCAGAGGAATCTTGCCTAAGGAGCAGCAAGGACCTTGCTTTGTGCACTGGTGCGCAGTCATTTTGGAACAGGAAGGAGCCATCCCCAACCTGTTCCCACAAAGATAGGAGCATCAAATTGACCAAAATGTCTTGGTATGCTGACGCCTTAAGAGTTCCCTTCTCTGGAACTAAGGGCAGGGCCGTCTTAATGAGCGGGCACCCATGGGCACTGCTTAGGGGCCCCAGCTGCATGGGGGCCCCTGCACTTGGAGTCCTCAGCCATCAATTCACGCCACTACTAGGCTCCCTGACATCCTGTGTTTGCAATCTCTGACCATTTCTGTTAACATGTCTGCAGTCTCTGACGATCTCTTCTAGTATGTCTGCAGTCTCTGGCCATCTCTTGTAGCATGCCTGCAGTCTCTGATTAGCTCATATAGCATGTCTGCAGTCTCTGATCTTCTGTTGTAGCATGTCTGCAGTCTCTGACCATCTCTTCTAGTATGTCTGCAATCTCTGACCATTTCTTGTAGCATGTCTGTAGTCTCTGACCATCTCTTCTAGTATGTCCGCAGTCTCTGACCATCTCTTCTAGTATGTCTGCAATCTCTGACCATTTCTTGTAGCATGTCTGTAGTCTCTGACCATCTCTTCTAGTATGTCTGCAGTCTCTGGCCATCTCTTGTAGCATGTCTGCAGTCTCTGATTAGCTCATATAGCATGTCTGCAGTCTCTGATCTTCTGTTGTAGCATGTCCGCAGTCTCTGACCATCTCTTCTAGTATGTCTGCAATCTCTGACCATTTCTGGTAGCTTGTCTGTAGTCTCTGACCATCTCTTCTAGTATGTCTGCAGCCTCTGACCATCTCTTGTAGCATATCTACAGTCTCTGATAAACTCATATAGCATGTCTGTAGTCTCTGATTATCTCTTCTAGTATTTCTGCAGTCTCTAACTCTATACTATCTTCTAGTATGTCTGCTGTTTTTTATAAACTCATACAGCATGTCTGCAGTCTCTGACCATCCCTTGTAACATGTCTGCAGTCTCTGACCATCTCTTGTAACATGTCTACAGTCTCTGACCATCCCTTGTAAGACATCTGCAGTCTCTGACCATCTCTTATATCATGTCTGCAGTCCTCTGACCATCTCTTGTATCATGTCTGCAGTCTCTGACCATCCATTGTAACATGTCTGCAGTCTCTGACCACCTCTTGTATCATGTCTGCAGTCTCTGACCATCTCTTGTAACATGTCTGCAATCTCTGACCATCTCTAGTAGCATGTCTGCAGTCTCTGAGCATCTTTTGTAACATGTCTGCAGTCTTCTGACCATCTCTTGTATCATGTCTGCAGTCTCTGACCATCTCTTGTAACATGTCTGCAATCTCTGACCATCTCTAGTAGCATGTCTGCAGTCTCTGACCATCTCTTGTAACATGTCTGCAGTCTCTGACCATCTCCTATATCATGTCTGCAGTCTCTGACCATCTCTTGTAACATGTCTGCAGTTTCTGACCATCTCTTGTAACATGTCTGCAGTCTCTGACCATCTCTAGTAGCATGTCTGACGTCTGGTAAACTCCTATAGCGTGTCTGCAGTCTCTGACCATCACCTGATGTGTGTCTGCAGTCCCTGGTGGCTTTGTAAACTTTCCCACTGATTACCATTAGTATTCTCTTTTTATCTGATTGTTCAGTATAGGCATAATAAGCATTATTCGTGTTTGCAGTATACTATTTTATAAAGTCTAAAAAGTAGCTGCAAAAGGTGGAGGGACTTTATTTAGCTTCAAATGTATGATAGGAATGCACACATTTAAGTATTTACCAGACAAATAAAGAGAGAACAGCCAAGTCCATATCCTGGATGAATGAATACAGCGTGTACCCTCGTTCTATCACTTGTGACAGCAGAGCGTAGCATTGAGTTCTATTCTCTAGTAGATGTAAGCTCTCTCCAGCAGGGTCATAATGCAGCTTTTGTTTCCTATCTTACTATGTGTACTGTTAGGCCTCATGCACACTGAGCTTAAAAAATGTGACTTTTACAGGTGTTTTTTTTTTTCAGGCTGTAAACGCACGTCAGTGTTAGCTTATGTCTCCATGAACATATAAGGTGTTTACATGCGTATTAAAAGAGGCCCATTTACAGGCTGAAAAAAAAAAATCACCAGCGCTTTCAGGAGAGGAGCGTTTGGGCATAAAAATGCGCCAAACGCATCGAAACGCTAGATGCGCTTAGCACTTGAGCGTTCATTCATTTCGACGGCCAGAAGAAATTAATATTTTGGCCAGTGGAATCAATGAACACCAAAACACTTGATGTACCAAAATGTACGTGCAAAACGGTATAGGCATGTCCTTAACCACTTCAGCCCCGGAAGGATTTACCCCCTTCCTGAGCAGAGCACTTTTTGAGATTCTGCACTGCGTTGATTTAACTGACAATTGCACAGTCATGCAACGTTGTACCCAAACTAAATTAATGTCCCACAAATAGAGCTTTCTTTTGGTGGTAGTTGTTCACCTCTGCGGTTTTTATTTTTTGCGCTATAAACAAATATAATTAAAAAAAAAAAAAGCAATATTTTTTACTTTTTTCTATTATACATATCCAAAAAAAAATATATATATATAAAAAAAACAATTTATTCATCAGTTTTGGCCAATATATATTCTTCTACATATTTTTGATAAATAAAATCGCAAACAGCGTTTATTGCTTGGTTTGCGCAAAAGTTGCCACGTTTACAAACCATGAGAATTCATTTATGGCGTTTTTACTATATTTTTTTTTTTACTGGTAATGGCGGCAATCTGCGATTTATCGGGACTGCGATATTATGGCGGACATATTGGACAGATCTAAACGATGCCGATGACAGGATCAGTAGATCACTGTTATGCCCACTGACAGAACGGGGAACCTCTGTGTTTACATTGGCGGTTTCCCGTTCATCCTCTCTAGAAGGTGATCGCGGGTCGCCGGCAGACATCGAGTCCGCCAGACCCACGGCCACACTCAGGCAGAGCGTGGCAGCCACGAGAGCACGGCAGCGGCGACGCACGCCCGCCCTCAACTGCGGCTGCGCGGATCGCCGTTTATAGGCGGCGATCTGCGTAGTAGAGCCAACTTGCTGCAGTATATGTACGCAGGCGGTTGGCAAGTGGTTAAAGTGGAGCTCCATGCTCCTTTAGATAAAATTAAAAGTCAGTAGCTAGAGTATTTGTAGAACAAAAAAGCACACAAGGGCGCACTGGCCTAGCACATTATCCTTGGTAAAAACGTATTTATTTAAAGATCATAAAAACATACTCACAAACAGGTTCAGATAACAGGCATTTCAAGCACTGGAACGGCTACATATCCAATCCACCGTTTCCTGCTGGTGTCCTACACAGGCTGGCTAACGCGTTTCGAGGCCACAGCCTCTTCCTCATAGCTTGAGGAAGAGGCTGTGGCCTCGAAACGCGTTAGCCAGCCTGTCTAGGACAACAGCAGGAAACGGTGGATTGGATACGTATCCGTTCCAGTGCTTGAAATGCCTGTTATCTGAACCTGTTTGTATGTTTTTATGATCTTTTAATAAATACGTTTTTACCAACGATAATGCGCTAGGCCAGTGAGCCCTTGTGTGCTTTTTTGTTCTTCTAGTGTGTCGGGGCTTCCCCAGTCCATCAAGCGGCAGCACGGTGGCGTGATACCCGGTGTTCATACGAACAGATACCCCCTCCTCACCACTGTAGAGCAGTCTCCTCTCCTTGAGCGCAGGAAAGATTTAGTACTTTGGCTGTGCTACAGTATTTGTAGCTACTCACTTTTAATATTAGGACACTTACCTGTCCACGACTCCAGCGTTGTCTTCACTTTTTCAATCGGTTCCCGGGTGCTGCCGCCACCATGTCGGGCTAAGGAAAACCAGCAGTGAAGCCTTGCAGCCCGTTCCCTACTGCACTTGCACGCAGCCGCGGTGAACTCAGTTGGAAGTGGGGGCGGGTACCTGTCAAACCCCCCTAAAGGTGCCAAATCTGGCAGTAGAGGGGGGGCAGCTTTTCTCCTGCCAGGGTGGGGGATGTGTGTGCGGGGGAGGTTTGTATTCACAAAGTTGGTCCTCAGCTCCCCCTCCCACAGCACAGGCCCCCCTTTAAAGCAGTCCCACAGCCCCCCTTTACGTTATAGTGTCCCTTTACAATGCAGTCCCCTTTACATTAATGTAACACGGACTGCATAACTGTGATATAAAGGGGACTGCACTGTAAAGGGGCTGTGTGATATAAAGGGGACTGCACTGTAAAGGGGCCGTGTGATATAAAGGGGACTGCACTGAAAATGGGAACTATGATATAAAGGGGACTGCACTGTAAAGGGGCACTGTGATATAAAGTAGACTGCACTGAAAATGGGAACTATGATATAAAGGGGACTGCACTGTAAAGGGACACTGTAATATAAAGGGAACTGCACTGTAAAGGAGCAACTGTGATATAAAGGGGACTGCACTGAAAATGGGAACTATGATATAAAGGGGACTGCACTGTAAAGGGGCACTGTGATATTAAGGGGACTGCACTGAAAATGGGAACTATGATATAAAGGGGATTGCACTGTAAAGGGACACTGTGATATAAAGGGGACTGCACTGTAAAGGGACACTGTGATATAAAGGGGACTGCACTGAAAAATGGGAACTATGATATTAAGGGGACTACACTGTAAAGGGGCACTGTGATATAACAGGGGCTGCACTGTAAAGGGGAACTGTGACATAAAGGGGACTGCATTGTAAAGGGGCACTGTGATATAAAGGGGACTGCACTGTAAAGGGGCACTGTGATATAACGGGGACCGCACTGTAAAGGGGAACTGTGACATAACTAGAACTGCACTGTAAAGGGGTTCTGTGATATAAAGAAGACTGCACTGTAAAGGGGCACTGTGATATAACAGGGTCTGCACTGTGAAGGGGAACTGTGGCATAATGGGGACTGCATTGTAAAGGGACACTGTGAGATAAAGGGGACTGCACTGCAAAGAGGCTCTGTGATATAAAGTAGACTGCACTGAAAATGGGAACTATGATATAATGGGGACTGCACTGTAAAGGGGCACTGTGATATAACATAGACTGCACTGTAAAGGGGAACTATGATATAAAGGGGACTGCACTGTAAAGGGACACTGTAATATAAAAGGGACTGCACTATAAAGGGGCACTGTGATATAACGCAGACTGCAATGAAAATGGGAACTATGATATTAAGGGGACTGCACTGTAAAGGGGAACTGTGACATAACTAGGACTGCACTGTAAAGGGGCTCTGTGACATAAAGGGGACTGCACTGCAAAGGGGAACTGTGATATAACGGGGACTGCACTGAAAATGGGAACTATGATATTAAGGGGATTGCACTTTAAAGGGGCACTGTGATATAATAGGGACTGCACTGTAAAGGGGATCTGTGACATAAATGGGACTGCACTGTGAATGTATATGTATATGCTATATCACACCCTTCAGTTCATATATGGCCTGTCCACTGGAATTCAGAGCAGAAAGCCCCCCCCCCCCCACTATCTATATATTGCAGCTGTCCTTTGGCCAAAATGTTCCTCGCCAATGGCCACATTTGTACTTTTATTTTATTTTTATTTTTATTCATTAGGCTTTCTTTTCCTTATTTTCACTTGGTGATCCAGCCAGCGAGGCTGTTTTGCAGTAGAACAACTTTTGCAAATGTATCATTTAAAGGATTGAGACAAACCATTTACCACTGACAGGGGTGCTTACAATGATCAGCTTTTATTTATGTAAAACCTTTATCCCAAAAGAAAAAAAAAATGTTTTTGTAACGGCAGTGTGAGCTGTAATTTGACTTTAACTTGTTAGTGTTTTTAAATCTGCCAGTACATTTAACACTTCCCTCCCCAAGACTGACAATTTAATAGATTAAGAGACAAACCATTTACCACTGACATGGGTGCTTACAATGATCAACTTTAATTTATATAAAGCCTTTATACCAAAAGAAAAAAAAATGTTTGTGTAACTGCAGTGTGAGCTGGAGTTTGACTTGCTCACCTCTGACTGCTGTCCAAAGTTGCCCCTGTGCTCCTTCATCCAGATTGAGGGCATAGGAGGTAAGTTACTGGTAAGAATTATCTATTAGGTTGCACGTTTTTGGAGCATTTTCTGAAAGCACGGCAAAAGTCCTGCACGCTGCATCCTTGGTGCGATTTGAGAAAACGCACGATCTAATAGAAAATCTATGGGAAACCACGGGTTAACCGCACAAAAACCTTGGGTATACCTGTGCTGCGGCCAAACAGCAGTGTGAAACTTTCCTTATCCCAAAAGGAACAAAACTGTTTGCTGTCACTGCTTATAAAGTGTGTGCTGGAGTTTGGCTTCAATTTGTTAGTGTATCTAAGCCCTCGTTCAAATGGAACGCAGCTTTAAAATCATGCGTCTTGAAAGACATTTGTGCGGGTTCATGCACAGATGTCTATTGAAGTCGCACCCAAATCACCAAAAATAATGCAGGAAATACCTTTGCAAATTGGTGCGGTGCCGCAAAGTCGGTGCCATTGCCGGAAACAGGTTACGACTTGCCATGCAATTTGACCTGCCAAATCGCTCCAATGTGAACGAGGGCTTAATCTGCTAGCACCTCTTACACTTCCCTCCCCCTAGACTGACAATGTTGTCCAAAGGTACCCCCTGTGCTCCTTCCTCCAGAGTGGGGGCACTCTAATACGGGAGATACGTTACTGGCCAGATCACCAGGGGAGAAAAAGCCTAAAGAAAAAAAGAAAACGAATGCAGCCACCATATCTAAATGATTGATAAGCTGCAATATATTAAATTTTTGGGTTTAATACTGCTTCAAGGCTCAGGGGTACATTGTATGTTAATGCACTGTAATGAATTGTATGCTAATGTGTAAATCTGTATAGGAACTGTGCTGTAACATATTATGCATTCTATACATACACATGTGAAATGTGATGGTGCTATAGAAATACAATTAATAAAAATAATAATAAAAAATAAATAACACAGAGAACTGCACGTTTGTTATAACATTTTTTATTCATTTTCAAAAATGTGCGCTTATTGATAAAGTACGGTACATTCTTTGATGCTAATGCTGAAGACATGTATTTTTTTTATTTTTTGCAAAGTGCAAGCTTCCAAGTGAAAAATGATTGGCAGTTAGACTTTCATTAAAAAAAAAAAAAGCAAATAGGTAGCTCATAGATGGCAGTGATTGGTCAGATTACAATGAAAACAGTTTGATGCCTTTTTATCTACCCCCCATTGGGCATAAGCTTGAGTCACCAACCTTTAACACCCGCATCTAAAAATAAGGATCTCTGGCTGCACCCTCGCTAGGCAAATATTTTCTTCCTATAGTACAGCGGAATTGAATTCTAAGTGGAGTAACTGTGTGTACAGCCAGTTCTCTCCCTACCAGGATGTAGAAGGCTTGCCAGTTTTTGGATGATTTTATATAAAGTTTTACTTAAAAAGTGAAAAAAAAAAAAAAAAATACTGCACAAGGTGCGACCAGATTCTACCTTGTGCAGCTGATTGTTGATGGTTGGTAAGGGTTAATGCTCTTTGGAGTTTTTAATATGATGCACAATATTGGTTTAATTCACAATTAATTTTAATTTAATGATGGATCAAATATGTATCAAGAGCTGTAGGCCAAGCTAAATTAAATGGGGGACTTTTTATAGATAGCGTGTATATATATATATATATATTAGGGTTGCCACATCATCCCTTTAATCCAGGACACATATTAATTATGCAGGTTCTGTGGCTGATTAAGGTGGTAATTAAACTTATTTGGTGCCTTATCTGCATTAAATTAGCCTCAGAACCTGGGTATTGCATATGTGTCCTGAATTAAAGGGATGATATGGCAACCCTAATATATATATATATATATATATATAAGCATAAAAGTTATTTCATCCTGCAATCTATCTCAGTAATTAAAAAGCAAGCAATAATTAACAAGGGGTTAATCTCAAATCATGAAACCCTCAACATGGGCCGTGTTTTGGCCCAATAGAGTGAATAGTAGTCGGTCATAGATGTTACAATCTGATTGTACAATCTCTTTGCAGCCTCTGAGTACAGGCTTTACAATCCAACTATATCACTCCTTTAGATATACAAACAGCTATGTTAATATGAGCGCCTATCACACCGACTATACATTGAATGGATTTATAGATGGTCAATGATTGTAAAGATTTTGTACAATGGGATTGTATCATTGGGGTTGATTTACTAAAGCTTGAAAGTGCAAAATTTGGTGCAGCTCCACCCAGAAACCAATCAGCTTCAAGGTTTTATGGTCAAAGCTTGATTGAACAAGCTGAGGTTAGAAGCTGATTGGCTAGCATGCGAAGCTGCACCGGTTTTTGCACTCTCCAGCTTTAGTAAATCAACCCCATAGTATCAGCTAGCTTTAGTTCAATCTTAAACAGCCAATCCGTTTGTCAAAATTCAGACAAGCACTTGCCTTACACGCTGCACAATCACACTTTACCATGTATGGTCAGATTAACAATATTGGAAAACACCAACCTTGTCGTTCAGTTCTAAAGTTGACCAAATACATTTTTTTTTTAGAATACAATAAAGATTTGAGCACCTGATGTAATCATCTTTGTATGCCTGCTTTTCAAACAAAGATGTTTCTGGATGCAAAAATAGATTTACCAGCATGCTGGCAGTTTTATGTCACTTGACAGTCCCAGGCTTTTTTTCCATTGTGCAGGATGAGATAGAATAAGGAATTGAAATCTGCAATAATCTAGCTAAAAAGCAGCATTCTCGGTTCTTTCATCTCCTCAGGAGAAATGCATTTACTTCAATGTCCATCCTAATACAATGCCTGTTCTATTTTAGTCCTAAACACCCCTCAGGTCCATTATGCACTCTCAGAACATGCCCAGCACCAGACGTCTGTTAGCTGCTGTGGAACTAGAAGTCCCAGGTTGCCTAAAGAGTTCTCTATGGCAAAACAGCAAGAGTGCTGCAAGTTGCCTGAAGACCTGCGTCAGAATTTCGTTCAGGAGCAGCCAGTGACTCCAACGTCGTCACCTGATTGTCAGTTCTTGGGTCTAGCAGCCCTCTAGGACAGTATACAGTTCTGCTGCTTCTTGCGTGGCTGCTTTTTCCTGGGCTCAGGCTGCGCGCTGGCTCTTCGCCTCTCCAGCGCGGGGCTCAACAGAAAAGGAAGGTTGACCCTGCGGAGCAGCTCCTCGAACACGTCCTGCACTTTGTGGTTGACCTTGGCCGAAGTCTCCACGTAGCCACAGTCCCACTCTAGCTCGGCCGTGGCGGCAGCCTGCACTGCCATCAACTGCCCGGTCTCCCATTCCAGTCCCGGGAAGCGGTCAGTTTGGTTGCCCACCACCACTATGGGCACGTCAGTCTCCCCTTTGATCCTCAGGATCTCTTGCCGCAGCCGCTCAACCTCCTGGAAGGACTCCAGGTCAGCCAGGGAGAAGACCAGGGCGAAGGCGTCCCCTTGTTGGATGCGCAGCTTCTGCATGGCTGGGAAAGAGTAACTGCCGCTGGTGTCCATGATCTCTAGACGGAGCCGGAGGAGCTCTGGGTCTGGCTCCAGGCAGTAAACCTCTTCCACTGTACGCTGGTGCCTGTGCTCAAAGTGGTCGCACAGAAGTCGCTGGATCAGAGCTGTCTTGCCCACACCGGCAGCTCCCATGAAGACCAAACGTACGGCACCAGGGTTGGACACTGAGATAGACATGCTGGCCCCTTTGCCTTCGTTTGCAGAGACGCTTGGCTTGGTTTTAGTCTGCAGAGACGTTTGGCTTGGTCTTAGTCTGCAGAGACGTTTGGCTTGGTCTAAGTCTGCAGAGACGTTTGGCTTGGTCTAAGTCTGCAGAGACGTTTGGCTTGGTCTTAGTCTGCAGAGACGTTTGGCTTGGTCTTAGGCTGCAGAGACGTTTGGCTTGGTCTTAGGCTGCAGAGACGTTTGGCTTGGTCTTAGGCTGCAGAGACGTTTGGCTTGGTCTTAGTCTGCAGAGACGTTTGGCTTGGTCTTAGTCTGCAGAGACGTTTGGCTTGGTCTTAGTCTGCAGAGACGTTTGGCTTGGTCTTAGTCTGCAGAGACGCTTGGCTTGGTCTTAGTCTGCAGAGATGTTTGGCTTGGTCTTAGTCTGCAGAGATGTTTGGCTTGGTCTTAGTCTGCAGAGACGCTTGGCTTGGTCTAAGTCTGCAGAGACGTTTGGCTTGGTCTTAGGCTGCAGAGACGTTTGGCTTGGTCTTAGGCTGCAGAGACGTTTGGCTTGGTCTTAGCCTGCAGAGACGTTTGGCTTGGTCTTAGCCTGCAGAGACGTTTGGCTTGGTCTTAGTCTGCAGAGACGCTTGGCTTGGTCTTAGTCTGCAGAGACGATTGGCTTGGTCTTAGGCTGCAGAGATGTTTGGCTTGGTCTTAGTCTGCAGAGACGATTGGCTTGGTCTTAGTCTGCAGAGACGCTTGGCTTGGTCTTAGTCTGCAGAGACGATTGGCTTGGTCTTAGTCTGCAGAGAACTTTGGCTTGGTCTTAGTCTGCAGAGAAGTTTGGTTACTCACAATGTCTTCCAGCAGATTTGGATAATCACACTGTCTTTTTGATGATCAGTCTCTCATCCGAAAACTCAGATTGCTTCTAATGGTCATACAGTTCTCCGGTTGATCAGAATGGTCTCCAGATGGTCAGAAGGTCTTCTCAATGAGCAGATGCCTTCAGTGCTGCACTGGAAATCAATGCGTAGCCAGGACCACACTCTGCACTCCTTCTTCCAGCAAGAATCTGAGCTCTCTAATGATCTGAGCTGTAGCCGCCACCTTTATGTGTCCCAGGGAGCAGCTCCAACCAATCAGCATGCAAGCAGCCTCCTCTGGATGGGCGGTTGCAAAGGCTCTATGCCAACAAGTCTTCAAAAAAAAAAAAAAATTCTTTCTTTCTATTTTTTTTTTTTTTGAGCTACACGTGTATTGTGTGTACCAGCAGGCAGAGGGGAGGGGGAGGCTGAGGAGCTTGACGGTAGAATGGACTGCGGGTTTTTTTTATATTGTTGGCTGGCTAAGCAATTGCATTGTCTTAAGAATGAAATAATCTTTACATTCTTTGAAATGTTGCTGGCAGATAGAGCAACAAAAAGCAATATGACAATAGTGAAACACAACTTTCTCAACTAACAGGATCATTAAAGTGGAGCTTTACTCAAAATTAAAAAAATGACATATATGTCGCAGTCTTTCACCAGCATCAGGCGTGCATTCACACTAGTGTAGCATGTGAATGTGCGCAAAGTTACACGATTTTGCATGCGCACTTGGAACATGTTTAAAATGCGTGAAGCACTTGCAGTGATATTTATTGGCAATGGCACCCCAAACGCCAAGCAAGAACCGCAGTATTGCGCAAATTAGATCATGCAGCACAATGTGCTGTTAGAAACTTTCAAAGCTCATGAGCTGCTTGCCGCGTTTATCGCCTGTATAGCAGCCCATTGATTTTGAGGGGGCCCCACATCCATATTTGTTTTTTTATAAAAGTGGCATGAAGTCCCCCTCTAAATCCATCCAGACCTGGTATAGATTGTGGGGAACCCCTAGACCAGCCTTTCTCAACCTTTTCAACACAGAGGAACCCTTGAAATAAACTTTCCGATCTCAGGGAACCCCTGCTAAAAATGACTATATCTACAACTCATGAGTCATTAGTGTGATGGTCAATGGGAAGAATGCTCCTTACACTTGTGGTCATTGGGAAAAATTACCCCCTTACAGATGGCTAACAAGAGCACTGGTGTCAGTGTGAACTGAGAGGCAGAAATGCTCATTGCTCAAGGAATCCCTAGCAACCTCTGGAGAAACCCTGGTTGAGAATCCCTGCCCTAGACTGTTTTTTATTTTTTTAACGCTGGTTTTGTTTATATATTGACAGCAGTTGTTATAGATGCAGCGGGTGCCAGCTTCTTAACAACCAGCTATTCACTGGTTGCTAAGGATGCTGGCGGATGCTGTCTCCTTGATAACCAGCTGAAATAAAATACATTCTTTAACTATCACTATCACTGCCTGGACCACTTTTTATTTAACCCCTTGCCGACCGCCGATCGGCAATTGACGGCGACAAGGTGGCAGGTGAGCGCAAATCGGCGTCATATGACGACGGCCGCGAGACCGAGCCGCGAGACTGAGCCTAGTGAGCGCGCGCGCGCCGCCGGATGGCCCCCCCGGAGCGAAGGAACGGAGGTCCGTGTATGTAAACACGGACCTCCGTTCTGTGAACGGGGAAGGGCTGTGATCACAGCCTTCCTGTACATGGAGACGGTGACCACTTCCCTTCCCCAGCTAGGGCAGTCCCCCCACAGTTAGAACACGCCCAGGGAACATAGTTAACCCTTAGAGCACCCCCTGCAGGTTAACCCATTCACTGCCAATGGCATTTACACAGTAATCAGTGCATTTTTATAGCACTGATCACTGTATAAATGCCAATGGTCCCAAAAAAGTGTCAAAATGGTCTGACATGTATGCTGAAATATCGCAGTACCGCTAAAAATCGCAGATCGCCGCCATTACTAGTAAAAAAAAAAAAATAAAAACCCCAAAAATGAATTCTCATCATCCGTAAACGCGACCACTTTGCGCAAACCAATCAATGAACGCCGATTGCGATTTTTTTTTATCACAAATATGAGGAAGAATATAAATCGGCCAAAACCGATGAAAAAAAATGTTTTTTTATATTTTTTTTGGGATTTGGATTTTAGCAAAAAGTAAGAAATTTGGGTTTTTTTGCAAAATTGTCCTTCTTTTGTTTATAGCGGCGATCAGAAATGACGCAGCGGTGATCAAATACCACCAAAAGAAAGCTCTATTTGTGGGAAAAAAAGGACGCAAATTTTGCTTGGGTACAACGTCGCATGACCGCGCAATTGTCAGTTAAAGCGACGCAGTGCCGAATCGCAAAAAGGGCTCCGGTCCTAAAGCTGGAAATCCTTCCGGGGCTGAAGTGGTTAAAACATGTATTTATTTAATTCTTTCCTTTTGTGAATTGACTTTAACGCTGTTTTATGCAGTATTTACCGAGCATTTTTGTTTTCTGAGGTAATACTGCATAAAGGGATAGTGAATTGACATTTTCAGCATTGCACGTGATATTTGGGGAAAATGTGTCACGTCACCCAAATGCTTTAGTAAATGGAGCCCATTGTGACTTACTTGTACCCACTCTACTAGAAACTGAAATCAAAGTTTAAATTTAATTGCGCTTTAAACCACAATATATCTAAGGCCATTTTTGCAAATACTTTAAACTGGTCATGAGAGTGATATGTAGGCTGCCTTTGTTGGCTCCCATTTTGAAAATACTAAAATAATAGTCTGGCTATCTACTGAGGCTTTCACTTCCATACATTCCCATGCTTGTTCCAGGTCTGGGAATCTAAATGACTGAAACCAGACACAACCAGGCATCTAGCATTTTCTAAAGAAAGCCATAAACAGGCAGTCCTGTCTTGCTCTCATGACAGAGGCTTAAAAGGGAATCTGTTGGGAAGAAAATATGTCAGTTGCCATTGCCGAGTTGTTTTTGAAGTTTCTCTCGGAGTGTCATTCTTATAGCGAGTCATATATAACACAAATCTAGGCTCAGGTATTTCCCCAAAAATCCTCCCAAACAATCACCCCTTGCCCGCAGGACCTCCGCCACCTTGAAGTACCAGGGGTATAGCAAAGGCCCACCTCACCCTCTTCATCCTAGGGCAGTCAGCAGATCCTAAATGCACATCTCTGCAGCATTCCTCCAGAGTCCAGGGCTGGGACAAATCTTTGAAACCCTGGGTTGACAGGAAGAAGGTTGAATGACGCAGGTCGACATTGACCCCAGAAGAGGAGCTTTACTGTATTGGTGGTGGGTGAGTCTACAGGACTCCAGAACACTGGAGATCAGGTGAGTATAACTGCCAGAGCTAAAAAAGTATTTTCAGCTACTGCAAGGGGATCCGTAATTTTTTTCTTTTGTAAATGGTGCCCCCAGTTTGCAAGGAAAGGCTAGTGTTTGGGTTGCAGGGTGGATTAGTGCAAAGGTTAAAGGGAAAATTATTGTTACAGGGAAGGGTGGTTTAAGGGTTACATAAAGAATTTGGGTGAATAGGTCTTTGGTTAACCACTTCAGCCCCGGAAGGATTTCCCATGTTAGGACAAGAGCACTTTTTGCGATTCGGCACTGCGTCGCTTTAACTGACAATTGCGCGGTCGTGTGACGTTACACCCAAACAAAATTTGCACCCAATTTTACCCACAAATAGAGCGTTCTTTGGGTGGTATTTGATCACCTCTGCGTCATTTCTGGTCACCGCTATAAGCAAAAAAAACAAAACAATTTTGCAAAAAAAAAAAAAAACAATATTTCTTACTTTTTGCTAAAATACAAATCCAAAAAAAATATATAAAAAAACATTTTTTTCATCGGTTTTGGCCGATTTATATTCTTCCTCATATTTTTGGTAAAAAAAAAAATCGCAATTGGCGTTTATTAATTGGTTTGCGCAAAAGTTGCTGCGTTTACTAATGATGAAAATTAATTTATGGGGTTTTTATTTATTTTTTTATATTTTACTAGTAATGAGGAGGACGATCTGCGCTTTTTAGCGGTACTGCGATATTGCAGTGGACATGTCGGACCATTTTGACACTTTTTTGGGACCATTGGCATTTATACAGCGATCAGTGCTATAAAAATGCACTGATTACTGTGTAAATGCCATTGGCAGTGAAGGTGTTAACCTGGAGGGGGCTCTCTAAGGGTTAACTGTGCTCCCTCAGTGTGTTCTAACTGTATGGGGGCTGGGCTGGCAGGGGGAGGGGAGTGATCCATATACAGGAAGCCTGTGAACACAGCCCTTCCCCCCTCTATGAGAACGGAGATCCGCGTTTACTTACACGGACCTCCGTTCTCTCACTGCGGGGGAGCCATCGCGGGTAGCTGGCGGAGATCGAGTTCGCTCTCTCCGCTTCCTGGCCCCCGGAACACAGCTCACAATACTCATTATCCCGGCCGTTGTCAGGTGAAGGCGTATCGCGATAACGAACCACTTTGCTGCCGTCAAGCCACAGCGGTCGGTCAGCAAGTGGTTAAAGCGGAGTTCCAGCCTGGAGAAAATAAAATAAAAGTCAGCGTCTACAAATACTGTAGCTGCTGACTTTTAATATAAAGACACTTAGCTGTCCAGGGAGCCCGCGATGTTGGCACCCCAAGCCAATCTGTCCATCAGCTTCAGGTGCAGGCGCCGGCATTGCAAGTAAACAGGAGGGGCGTGTTCTCTTTTTGCCCGGAACTCCGCTTTAAGGCGTGGTTCTCATTGAACGTACCAATTTAGAGCGCCTAATGCTGAAAGCTAATGGATGAAGTTAAGGCTGCAATGGACAACTTGAATTTCTGCCAATTCCTGCTGAACTGGCCAAAGTTCAAGCCATAGGTGACTCTGCTAGCAACACCCGGCTCAACAAAAATCTATTGTCTAAGGAGCCAGGTCGAAAATTGTTTCACCTGTCAAAGAAGCCGTAGGATTTTACTGATTGATGGTAACATATGTCATATAATGTACGAAGACCATCAGATTTAGTGCACAGACAGTCTTTTTATTCACTGAACATTTCACCTGAATGAAATCTGATTATATCGGCTTCATTTCCAGGCTGTGTCCTGCTTGTAGAGATATGGCCACTTCCAGTAATAATTTTGGTGCTGTTTATCAATGAATAACTTTCCAGCACTTGGGAACAGCGGACCAAATAACATTTTTATCTGCGTTGTCATAGAGGTTGGGCACTTATCTAAGCAGGAACAAGCAATAATGCGCTGCAGCAGCAAACGACAACACCAGAGGGCGCCAATCACAGAAAATGGACCATGTGCTTCGCAAGTTGCACCGACCTTCATTCACGTGAACCTATAAAAAGTGGTTCTGTTCAGTGTTTGTCTATAAACCCCATAAACAATAGAGCTTTTTCCTGCTCCTCGATGACTAGTGACAACAAACACATATAAATTGTATTGTTTAACCACTTCAGCCCCGGAAGGATTTACCCCCTTCCTGACCAGAGCACTTTTTGCAATTCGGCACTGCGTCGCTTTAGTCATGCGACGTTGTACCCAAACTAAATTGACATCCTTTTTTTCCCCACAAATAGAGCTTTCTTTTGTATTTGATCACCTCTGCGTCACTTCTGATCACCGCTATAAACAAAAACAGAGCAACAATTTTGAAAAAAAAAAAACAATATTTTTTACTTTTTGCTATAAAACGAATTTTTTCATCAGTTTCAGCCAATCTCAATCTCAAAAAATCTCAATCTGCGTTTATAGATTGGTTTGCGCAAAAGTTGCTGCGTTTACAAACCATGAGAATTAAATTATGGCGTTTTTACAGTTTTATTTTTATCGGGACTGCGATATTGCAGCGGACATATTGGACATTTTTTACACTTTTTTGGGACCATTGACATTTATACAGCGATCAAATCTAAAAATAGCTACTGATTACTGTATAAATGTCATTGGCAGGGAAGGGGTTAACCCGCAGGGGGCAATCAATGGGTTAACTGTATTCCTTGTGTGTGTTCTAACTGTATGGGGGCTGGGCTGGCAGGGGCATGACAGATCTAACTGATCCCGATTACAGGGATCAGTAGATCTCTGTCATGCTGCCTGTCAGATTGGGGAACCGCCGTGTTTACTCTTGCGGGTCGCCAACAGACATCGAGTCCGCTCAGTCCACGGGCACACTCACGCAGAGAGTGGCGGGCATGGGAGTGCGCCGCTGGCGGCGTGCACCCACCCACAACTGCGGCTGTGCGGATTGCCGTTTATAGAAAGCTATCTGCGCAGCGGAGCCAACTTGCTGCCGTTTATGTATGCGAGGCGGTCAGCAAGTGGTTAAGGGTCAGTTCACACCACATTCAGCCCAGTGTGTTTTTTTTCTGCAACAAAAGTGCATAGAAAGTAGGTTATATGGTTTCCAATGGCATAGTTCACACCAGTTCTTACAGTTCCAGTGCGTTCCAGAAAACAAAAGTAGAATATGCTGCATTTTTCCTGCACTGGATTGTACTGGAATTCTGTAAAACACATGAAAAATGCACCGGAACGCACCTAAACGCACCAAAAACACATTGGAACACAAATGTCCTTATTTAAGGTTAAGAAAAAAGAGGGGGGAAAATGCACCGGACTGCATCAAAAACGCACTGGAACGCATCAAGAACGCGCATGCAGCAAAGCATCTGGAACACATCTGGACTGCGTTTCTATGGTGTGAACTAGCCTTAAACCAGGACTCTGGGCAAAATATTACAAAAACCCAGAGGCCTGATTCACAGTTAAAGTGACACTAAACAATATTCTTATAAAAATAATTCATAGCCATCCACTGATTAACCACTTCATCCCTGGAAGGATTTACCCCTTAATGACCAGGCCATTTTTTGCGATACAGCACTGCGTTACTTTAACTGACAATTGCGCAGTCGTACGACGATGTACCCAAATAAAATTGAAGTCCTTTTTTCCCACAAATAGAGCATTCTTTTGGTGGTATTTGATCACCTGTGCGGTTTTTATTTTTTGCACTATAAACAAAAAAAAAACAGACAATTTTGAAAAAAAAACACAATATTTTTTTACATACTGCTATAAAACATATCCAATAAAAAAAATGTAAAAAAAAGGGATTTTATTATAACTTACCGTAAAATCCTTTTCTCCGAGTTCACTGACAGACGCAGCTCTTCTTGACTTTGTGGGGTTTTATGTTCGTCTTACCACAAATATCACGTTTTTTATTTTTGGCGTGTCCACTAGTTTATGGTGGTTTTCTTACGAGATAAACACCCTTTTTTCCTGAAGTTAAAATAAACCCATGTAGCAGCATGCTGACGCGTTAACAGTCAATTTCATTGCGTCACGACATAGCGTTTTTTACCGGACCAGTAATTCCCCATTTAGGAAGGTCCCTACTTCACCAATTAGTCACCTACCGATACTTAATAAAAATATTCT
>BLSH010053145.1:196987-214212 GCA_018402905.1 Glandirana rugosa | reverse complement strand
CCCCCCCTCTCTCTTGCCCTCTTTCTCCTGCCTCCCCTTTTTTTCTTTCACCCCACCTCCTCCTCTCACCTCCCCCTTTCTCACCTCCCTTCCCCCACCCCTCCTCAGGGGGTGGGGCCCCATCATGAGGTAGCCTATATGGGCCCCATGATTCCTAACAGCGGCCCTGTGAGTGAGTGCACCAGTTCAGATGTGTCTTCATTCCTGTGACCTGACGACACACTGGATGCAGCACCTACCACTTCTTTTCCTTCTCCCCAAGCCCCCTATCCCCCTGCACAATGGAAGGAAGGAAAATAGCACTAGAATAGAGCAGCTCCGCCCCCAAACTCCAGCTCCTACACTTCCTGTCTCGAAGCGGCTCTCATAAGGCAGTCTAATGGGGGTCTTTAGGGTCAGGGGACACTGATGGGGGGGTTCCCTGATCTAATAAAGGTCTCTAAGGATGGGCTGATATAAGGGGACTATGAATTAATGGCGGGGGAGTCTGTGGGGAGACCTGTATTAGATAAGGGAAACTCTCCTCATATCAGCACCCCCCTTAGATCAGTGTGTCCTTATATCACCCCCCTCCTTAGAGAGATCTTAAAAAAAAAAAAAAAACCCCAAAAAAACTATTATTTTTAAATGCAGTGCTGCCTCCCCCTTTAATTATATTAGTTCAAATGTGAAAAAATAATTGTGAATGATTGTGGAAACCCCCAAGGGTAATCCAAGTATTAATCCACTCCAGTCTTAATTAAACATATATACTGTGCAATCTCCATACACATATAATACTATATGAATAGGCAGCTCCGGCCAATCACATCGCTGGAGCCCACAAACCCGGAAGAAGCTCCGGGAGACATGTCAGCTGTCACATCGGTGTGCCGGGACCGCTGCAACAGCTTCGATCTAAGGTAAGTATTTCATAATGAGCTAGTATGCTATGCATACTAGCTCATTATGCCTTTTGTCTTGCAGGTTTTTTTTTCTTGAGGTTTACAATCTCTTTAAGAAGCATGCGGCCGCAGCATCCTTACCAACCATGACTCATCTGCTGTCAGCTGGATTCCCCACTGACAGCACAATGTAAACAAACAATCCCAGCTTTACATTTTTTTTTAAAAAAAACAGCGTGGGCCCCCCTCCAATCCGTACCAGGCCCTTTGCATAGGTAAGGTATGCCAAATTCAGGTACCCCATAAAAAAACAAACTAATATGTTTAACATTTCCTATTCTGTTCTGTTCTGTTTAGAAAGTAAAACTCATGGTATTTCTAATAAATTACCATTAGATGGCAGCATAGAGTTAAAAACCTGAATGACAGAGAGCACATTTTATGTTAACACTGCTAAAATAGCAGAGGGGAACCAAAAGACAGACCTGTGTTTCTGGTGGGAACAGAATAGCAGTTGCTGTTCTGTATCTCAGACTGAAAGGTCATGACTTTGTCATTGCAGGTAAGAGGGAGCATATTTAGGGCCATAAATAGGGTAAAAGTGATTTAATTTACATCCCAGTGATCAGTAAAGGCTGCTGTTTCTGCTGTGTGATTAACCGCTTCCCCACCGCGCGCCGTCTTTTCACGGCGGCAGTGGGGGAGTGCTGAGCGAATCGCCGTAAATAAACGGCGATTCGCATTTGCCCACCAGGGGGCGCGCGCACCCGCCGCACTCCTGGGGAGTGTGCCCGCGGCTCGAGCGGACCCGATGTCCGCCGGCGAGCCACGATGAGCGGCAACAGAGAAAGAACGGGGAACCGCCGATGTAAACACGGCGGTTCCCCGCCCTGTCAGTGGGGCATGAGAGATCTACTGATCCCTGTCACTGGGATCAGTTAGATCTCTCATGCCCATGTTAGCCCAACCCCCCCACAGTAAGAACACACCCAAGGAACACTATTAACCCCTAGATCTCCCCCTGCAGATTAACCCCTTCACTGCCAATGACATTTATACAGTAATCAGTGGACATTTAAATTTCTGATCGCTGAATAAATGTCATTGGTCCCAAAAAAGTGTCAAAATGTTCCGACATGTCCCCTCCAATATCGCATTACCGCTAAAAAGATCGCCGCCATTACTAGTAAAAAATAAATAAAAACCCCAGAAATGAATTCTCACCATCCGTAAACGCGGCCACTTTTGCACAAACCAATCAATAAACGCCGATTGCAATTTTTTTTTATCGCAAATATGAGGAATTATATAAATCGGCCAAAACGGTGAAAAAAAATATTTTTTTATATTTTTTTTTGGATTTGAATTTTAGAAAAAAGTAAGAAATTTGGGTTTTTTTGCAAAATGGTCGCTCTTCTTTTGTTTATAGCGGCGATCAGAAATGACGCAGAGGCGATCAAATACCACCAAAAGAAAGCTCTATTTGTGGGAAAAGAAGGACACAAATTTCGTTTGGGTACAACGTCGCACGACCGCGCAATTGTAAGTTAAGGCGACGCAGCGCCGAATCGCAAAAAGTGCTCTGGTCCTAAAGCTGCAAAACCTTCCGGGGCTGAAGTGGTTAAATACCATATTAGCACATGTACAGTTGTTTATTATTTTCTATGAGAATGTTATTATTATAAATATAGATGTGTATTATTATGTAAGAACAGAATAGCAGTTGCTGTCCTGTATCTCAGACTGAAAGGTCATGCCTTTGTCATTGCAGAAACTTTCCAATAAAAACACTTCTGGTTTCACCCGGCCTGCTACCTTCGCACATTGGAATTATTGACCATACTTTCAGCATATGTGCAACAAAATTGGCGCCTAACGTGGGGCCGGGTGAAGAAAACGAAAAAAGTCACGGAAGTGCAACAGAGCTGTTACGCTGTCTGTGGTGAAGCGGAAAGAAGATTAAGGTATTAACTGTTGCTGCACAGGAATCGTACACAGATGGATATGGAAAAGTTGCAAGACAAAATCAGTGAGCACATGATTCACATGACAGTCGGTGATCTCATTGAGATGTGCCAGTTTATCAAGGCCTCAGAAGTAGGGTTGCCACATCATCCCTTTAATCCAGGACACATATTAATTACACAGGTTCTGTGGCTGATTAAGGTGGTAATTAAACTCACTTAGTGTCTTATCTGCAATAAATTAGCCTCAGAACCTGTGTGATTCATATGTGTCCTGGATTAAAGGGATGATGTGGCAACCCTACTCAGAAGCCAGTATGGCGAAAGGAAAGACGCAGCGCCACTACATGCGGATAGTCAATGAGGTGATAGATGAATTGGTTGAGACTGCAAGTGAAGAGGCGGTGACACAATTTCTCCAAGCAACTAAGAGATTCATCGGTGAGCTAGAGAAGAAGAGGGACAATGCTGAAGCACCAAACATCAGTGAAAAAGACCCTCAACAGGAACAGCAATTAACCGATTTGAAACGACAATACCACACTATGCAGGAAAAGTTCCAGGAAACCTCCAGAATAATCAAGGAACAGATAAAAGAGCTGAGTACTAAAAGCAAGGACTCAAGTGACAGTCATCCAAAACAAGAACCTATTCCAGTTACTCACAGACTTCACCATGGTAACGTGCCAGAGGCGACAATCAGGAAGGACTTTAAGATTGCTGGTCAGATAGGTGAAAAGGAACAGAAAGACAAGCTGTCCTATACAAACCTTATGCACCAGATCGACATGGGACTACAAAAGGGGTATCCCGAGTCCGAGATTGTGGAAGCTGTAGTAAAAGCCATTAGTCCTGGCCTAAGTTTCAGAGGTATGCTGGAAATGAAGAATGGACTGACCTTCATGCAACTTAGGAGAATCCTAAAAAGCCATTACAAGGAGGAAAATGCTTCTGAACTGTACCAACAACTAATAAACATTTCACAGAATAGTAAGGAAACCCCTCAGAATTTCCTGTTCAGAGCTATTGAGTTGAAAGAGGGCTCGCATGAACACTTCGGGA
Organism: Glandirana rugosa; assembly: GCA_018402905.1. Classification (NCBI taxonomy): domain Eukaryota; kingdom Metazoa; phylum Chordata; class Amphibia; order Anura; family Ranidae; genus Glandirana; species Glandirana rugosa. The sequence continues at coordinate 210,302 of BLSH010053145.1, read as the reverse complement.
CTGAGCTGATACAAAAGAAATTCCTAAGGTCAGTGGGTACTGGACTTAGAAGTGACCACATCAAGTTCCAATTAAAGCAGTATTTAGATGATCCTTCCATTCCAGATGAGGTGCTCATAGAGAAAACAAATGAAGCCACTAATATGGAGATGGAAAGGGAACAGAAGCAAAAGAAAGCTCAGCCCAGCAATTTGATGAAAGGGAAAGAGTGCCTGTCAAATTTCTTACAGTGTCCTCAGGAACCAGGTGTCCTGACAACAACCACCGACAAAATATCTTGGTCTCCACCACAAGCAAGTAGCCCAACCCTCCAACAGTTGTCAAAGAGCAACTCTGAACTGGAAAAGCTGATGGTCCAGATGCAAAAAAGAGATGATAGAGATGACAACACTCCTCCCAGTTTCGAGAACTCGAGAAAATCGTGAATTCAGAGGGGCTCAGGTAACAGTGGGCATGAGCAATATATGTTGTCAATCTTGTAAAAGAACTGGTCAGAAAACTGCCTGTGATCTTTGCTTCAATTGTGGTCAATCTGGACATTTAGCGAGATCCTGCTAAAAGACCAGGCCCAGCCAGTTAAACGGGAGAGGGTTGCTGTCAAGGGGCCAACAGTAACTTGTACTAGAACCAACCCGGTGTCCCAATGTGCAACTCTTGTCAGTAGCAAATCAGCAAGTTCTCAAACCACCATTAGTGCCATGGCTGAAAGGGTGAAGCCAGATTCCTTTCAAAGGATACTACCCAACCGCCCTAACCAAAGATTTGACCAGGTGGCTGAGGAAGTGCCAACTCACGTGGACGAGATTACCATGAGGCAAAACAGCAAGTTACTGAGTCTCGTTGGAAAAAGGTGCCTTGTGGACCGTGAAATAGACAGTACTCCTGTCCAGGCGCTATGGGATACCGGTTCTCAGGTTAGCATCGTCAATGAGGGTTGGAGACAGATCTCCGATCTTTTTGAAGAATTGCTTGGGCCAGGAGTCCTCCTAGGAAAAGCAGCTAATGTAACTGAGATCCCCTTCCCCGGGTGGATTGAGGTAGTTTTCCAGCTAACAGCGGGAAGTAACACCACACGACAGCTAATAGTGCCCCTTGTGGTATCGGAGAATGAGAAAGTAGCTGATCATTGGCTATAATGTCATTGAAGAAGTCTTCAAGGAGACAGCTGCAAAGGGAAAGGAAGCCATCCCAGGTTTTGTGGACATACTTGGGACAGCACTGGAACTGTCAACCACCAAAACAGAGATCCTTGTAAATCTACTACAAGCCAATCATAGGGAAACATATGGTACTACACTAAAGAATGGTACTAAGAGCCAAAGAATTCCAGCAAACACTGTGACATATCTCAGGTGTAGGGCCCATGCCAAACCAGCATTGCAAGATCAGACAGTTTTGTTTACACCTGATGAGGCCCATCATTTGCCTGATGGACTGCATATTAATGAGACATTAGTATCACTCAAAAAGGGACAATTTTCCAAACTATCCATCCGGGTTTGGAATACAACTAAGCGGGACATTATTTTACCAGGTCAGAATAGGATGGGGTGCCTCGAGCCCATAAAGGCAACATACCCAGCTCAGATGAAATTGAAACAATCAGTGAGTGTGACCACTCACTCAGTGACTCATCGGCTACAGACATCCAGACCAGGCCGAGTAGATAATCTAACCATGAATCAGTCACCGGTAATCTATGCTAATCGGGAACACTGGGACCCACCAGTGCCTATCGAACACCTACCAGAGAAGGCTCAACAGGTAGTCAAGTCGATGTTAAGGGAGGAATGCAATGCCTTCGCCAAAGATGACTCTGATGTAGGATGTATTCCTTCCCTACAATTGCAACTTCGTCTCAAAGACCACACACCTGTTAGGAGAACTTACATTCCTGTACCGAAACCACTGCACCAAGAAGTAAAAGAATACCTGCAGGATCTGCTGAACCGTGGATGGATTGCAGAGTCAAAATCTTCATACTCATCATCCATTGTGTGCGTAAGAAATAAGGATGGTAGTTTAAGACTGTGTTGCGACTACAGAGAATTGAACCAGAAGTCCATCCCCGACCGCCATCCAATCCCTAGGATCCAAGACATGCTGGACAGCCTAGGAGGAAGTTCATGGTTATCGGTGCTAGACCAAGGAAAAGCCTACCATCAAGGATTTGTGGAAGAATCCAGCCGACCACTGACTGCCTTCATCACACCTTGGGGTCTGTATGAGTGGATCCGAATACCCTTTGGCCTTAGCTCTGCACCAGCTGAATTTCAACGCAGCATGGAAACCTGTTTAAGGGGACTGAGGGACGAGATCTGTCTGCCTACCTAGATGACAACCTGGTTCACAGCAGATCATTCCAAGAACATGTAGACCATGTCCAGTTGGTACTGCAATGATATCAGCAACATGGAGTCAAGTTAACAGCTAGGAAGTGTGAACTCTTCCGAAACAAAGTCAGATTCTTGGGCAAAATCGTGTCCAAAGAAGGCCATTCCATGGATCCAGCAGAGACTGCGCCTGTGCTGGCCTTGAAGGACAACCAGCCAAAGACTGTTGGAGAACTCAGGTAACTACTAGGATTCATTTACTACTATCGCCCTTATGTCCAAAACTATTCCAGAATTGCAAAACCCCTCTATGAATTACTATCAGCGGATACAACACCTGCCACAACATCAGTACCGACTAACCAGTCCAGGAAGAAGAAGCCATCACCAAAGCCAAGAGGTCAACTACCCTGCTATCAGTCTATAGTCTGGACTGACCACCACCAGGTAGTGCTGAACTGGCTTATTGAGGTGTTAACTCACCCTCCAGTGATGGGTTACCCTGACTACAGCAAATCCTTTGTTCTGCACTGTGATGCCTCGCAAGAAGAACTAGGAGCTGTGTTGTACCAAGAGCAGGAAGAAAAGTTAAAGGTAATTGCTTACGGGTCTAGAACTCTCACACCTGCTGAAAAAAACATGCATTCGGGGAAACTAGAGTTCCTAGCGATGAAGTGGGCCATAAGTGATAGGTTCAGAGACTACCTATACTACTGTCCATCCTTTGTAGTATATAATGACAATAACCCTCTAACTTATGTCCTGACTACAGCTAAACTAAACGCAACAGGCCATTGATGGGTAGCAGAATTAGCTGACTTTAATTTCACCATCAAGTATCCTCCAGGAAAGAGAAATGCGGATGTACTTTCGCGTATGCCATTAAGTCCTGAACAATACATGCAACAGTGTTCGCAAGGAGTGGACCCTAAAATCATCGGGTGCTTAACCCAAGCACTTCAAGTATATCACAAAGAAGAAATGCCTTGGCTGTGTCCAATAACCATCGCCCATACAACGTCAACAATAGATGGTACCCAAAAGAAGGTACCTCAAATACCCAAAGGGACCATAAGGGCAGCCCAAAAAGAAGACTCTGTGACTGGCCCAGTGTGGAAGTACAAGAGCCAAAACAGGTTCCCATCAAAACAGGAACGACAAGGTGGACCACTAAATCTCTTCATACTAATGAAACAATGGACCAAACTATACCTCGACGAAGATGGAATCTTGAGACGGAAAACATCATCAGGTTCTCAACTAGTGTTGCCCAAGTTGTATCATCAGTTGGTGTTGAAAGAATTACACGAAGAAATGGGACACTTAGGAGTCGGAAGGACTGTCAACCTGATCAGAGAAAGGTTCTTTTGGCCACATATGCAGAGAGACGCTGAGCAATACATCAACCACCAGTGCACTTTTTATGAAAGACCCACGCCCTTATAAGCCTACTAGAGCTCCATTGAACAATATTGCCACCACTTATCCATTTGAGCTGGTCTTCATCTACTGTCTACATCTCGAGACTTGTAAAGGAGATTATGAGTACATATTAGTGGTCATTGACCATTTTAACAGGTTTGCTCAGGCCTACGCAACCAAAACCAAGTCAGCAAAGACTGTTGCCGACAAGATATTCAGTGACTTTGTCTTGAAGTTTGGATTTCCTAGCAGAATTCACCATGACATGGGTAAAGAATTTGAAAATCAACTGTTCTTGGCATTAGGGAAACACTGCCACATCCAGAACTCTCACACAACTCCATATCATCCAGAAGGCAATGGACAATGTGAAAGATTTAATTGTACCCTGTTGTCTATGCTTCAGACCCTGTCGCCAGATTCCAAGAAAGACTGGAAAAGTTCACTTGCACAGGTAGTACATGCATACAATTCCACCAAAAGTGAAGCTACGGGGTATTCTCCATCTCTTTCTACTGTTCGGAGGGTCTCCAAGATAACCCATAGATAGCATGCTTGACACTCCAGTAATGGAAAAATACAAGACTCACTCCAAGTATGTGAAAACATGGACAGAGAGGATGACTGAGGCCTATCAGGTTGCTTCAAAGGTAGCTTACTCAAGTTGCACAAAGAGGGAAAGAACACTATGACAAGAAGACTCATGGAGTTGAACTTTCACCTGGCAGTAGAGTTCTTGTAAGAAATCTTACTGAAAGAGGAGGACCAGGAAAACTGAGATCGTTCTGGGAAGATGCCGTACATGTTTTCATTAGGAAAAAGTGCGAAGATAGTACAGTGTATGAGGTCAAGCCAGAAATTGGAAAAGGCCGAACAAGGATTCTACACCGCAATTTGTTATCGCCATGCGATTACCTACCCGTCGACCAAGGTCAGAAGATACCTGACAGACCCAGTGCCCGAAAACAAGGCAAAATTCCAAAGACTACTCAACCGGCTACACAGTTATCTGAGGAAGTATCAGACGATGAATCATGAACAAGAGCAATGGAGATCTTTCATTCCTGTAACTCAGAGAGACCACCCAAGGGAAGACACTGAGTTGAATCCAGAAGCAGCAGAGTTCTACCCTTGTCAGCTTGAAACAAGTGAGGAGGTTACAGAGGAAATTACAGAGGAAGATACAGTGAAAACTACACCCCACGAGCCTGTGGGTCAACCTGAACAAACTGCATATTCACCAGGGGATATAGAAGAAGAAAATCCTTCAACAGGAAAGACAACAGAGACCGTTGACAGTGACAAAGGCAAGCATGAGGACGCTTCAGATGCCCTTCCTCTACACAGAATCCAGCCCAGCAGGAACAAGAGACAACCAAAGGTCCTGACCTTTGACACTTTGGGTCAACCCAGTAGTGTTGCCAAAAGTGAAGCTGTGCAGGTCATAGACTGTATTCCTACTCGCCCTAGCTGGTATTTAAGTCCAGAATGTTTTACCGAGGACTCTAAAGACTGGTAAAAGTAGTCATGGTTATTATGCTACAGTCTAATAATGGTTACTATGTTAGAGTTGTTTACTTATGTGGAAGATGTTAGGTGTCATTTTCTGTAGTTAACAAAAAGGAAATGTACTCTCACTGCAGAGATTCCAGGTCAAGCAAAAATAGCTTCAAGTGATGGGGCTAGGTGGTTAAGGTAAAGTCGGCTGGCAACAACAAAAAGGTAAAGAGTATTAGGTGGTTACGCTGTACTGTATTGGTAACGTACCATGGGTATGCCACCTTATGAAAAAAAAGGACAGAAGTAATAAGGTGTCCCCTAGGTTCCCCATCAAACCCTATCGTCTCAATAACCTACACAAACCTGTGTTGTAGAGGTTTACTAATTAGTTGGCTTTATGCAACAATATCTCACTAGGTACATGAGCCCTCTGGACCTGGTGGGAAACTGTGAAATAACTGGGAGTAGATGTCGCAGGGAGGATGGTTCCTCCAGTAATTGGATTACTACTTAACCTTGGCTCCCTATGTGAGATGAGGAAAGGAATGGTTCTTATACTAAAATCTGCGTATGTCGGGGACGACATAAAATTTTGTGGGGGAGAGTGTAAGGTATGCCAAAATCAGGTACCCCATAAAAAAACAAACTAATAAGTTTAACATTTCCTATTGTTCTGTTTAGAAAGTAAAACTCATGGTATTTCTAATAAATCACCATTAGATAGCAGCATAGAGTTAAAAGCCTGAATGACAGAGAGCACATTTTATTTTAACACTGCTAAAATAGCAGAGGGGAACCAAAAGACAGACCTTTGTTTCTGGTGGAAACAGAATAGCAGTTGCTGTCCTGTATCTCAGACTGAAAGGTCATGCCTTTGTCATTGCAGGCAAGAGGGAGCATTTTTAGGGTCATAAATAGGGCAAAAGTTATTTAATTTACATTCCAGTGATCAGTAAAGGCTGCTGTCGCTGCTGTGTGATTAAATACCATATTAGCACTAGGGCTGCAACTAACGATTATTTTCATAATCGATTAGTTGGCCGATTATTGTTTCGATTAATCGGATAATAACCTTAAAAAAAATTGGTGTATAATTTAGTTAATATGAAAAGTTTTTTTTAAAAAAAGGCAATTTTCTCTTACATATATCTATGCAGTGGTGAATATAAATAAATAACTATATGATTAGGGAGCAAAATCTCTAATCCACTGAGAACAACAGACAGAAGAGATATACTGTATATACTATTAGAGGTTGAATCTGGTAAATATCATCAGACTCAGAGATCACATTTTTTATTAAAAAAAAACAAAACATTAAAGACTGTTTTGCAGTTTTTCAGACAGAACTGTAATGTATTATATGCTGGCTATACAAAAACAAGGTCTTCCTTCAAAAAAAAAAAAAAAGGTATTTTTTTTCATGGATATGGTCATTTTATATATAATGCACATTACTGGTAAAAGTTAACTTTAAATGTAATTGTAATTCCTTATATTACCTCCATTCTATCAGCCTCCACCTTCTCTGGGTTCAGATGCTGATCTTACCTGAGTCTTTAAAGCATTTTTTTAAGCAACAAACCTGCTCTGTAATTGTTTTGCACAGAGCAGCCTTAATTCTCCCCTTCTAGGGTCCCCCACTGACACTTCTGGCTTCTTCTTCCTTCAGAGTGCCCCAATAGCAAGCTGCAAAGTATAGTATAGAATCCCCCTTATAGCAAGGTAAAAAACCTTCTGCCTTTAGATCCACTCACTTCCTGCCCAGGACTACATGTCCCATGAGGCATTTCTCCTTTGCACATTCACAAGTTCTCAGGCATTTACTGACATGTATGCCTTGTGTACTGAGCTATATGTGTGCTGCACTGTGTATACTGACAAGCATGGACGGTATACTGAGCTGTATGTGTGCTGCACTGTATTTCCTGATATGTAAGCAAATAATGAATTCTGTATGCAGGCCAACTAATCGGCTGGCCGATTAATCGATTATGAAAATAATAATCGATTAGTCGATTAATCGATTAGTTGTCGATTAATCGATTAGTTGTTTCGGCTCTAATTAGCACATGTACAATTGTTTATTATATTCTATGAGAATGTTATTATTATAAATATAGATGTGTATTATTATGTAAGAACAGAATAGCAGTTGCTGTCCTGTATCTCAGTCTGAAAGGTCATGCCTTTGACATTGCAGAAACTTTCCAATAAAAACACTTCTGGTTTCACCCGGCCCGCTCCCTTCGCACATTGGAATTATTGACCATACTTTCAGCATATGTGAAACACATACACTGGCATTTCTTTGGGTCCAAAGTGTGTTTTCTCTGCATATGAGTCAATGGATAAGCAAAAACATCTTAAAGCGGAGGTCACCCAGAACTCAAAAAATTAAAAGCCAGCAGCTACACATACTGTAGCTGTTGACTTTTAATAATAGGACACTTACCTGTCCTAGAGTCCTGCGAAGTTGGCACCGCAGCTGATGTTTCTATCAGCAGTCGGGTGCTGCCGACACCATTGCCGGTAAGGGAACCCGACTGTGTAGCCTTTCAGCTTCACTTCCGGGTCCATATTGCGCATGCGCGAGGCACCGCTGCGCTCTCCTACTGGCCCGGTGGCAGGGGAAGGAGGAGGGAGGGGGCGAGCTGAGGACATAGTTCGCCGTGAAGTGGGGACCAGTCGTTCGTCTTGGAAGTGGGGACCAGTACCTGTCAAAGACAGGTATGCGCTCCCCCCCCGAAAGATGCCAATTGTGGCACCGGAGGGGGGAGACAAATGAGCAGAAATTTTACTTTTGGGTGGAACTCCGCTTTAATGCAGCTTAAAATGAAGTTCTTAGGAGGTCAGAAGAAAGAAGATGGTCATTAAGGTCTAAAAAAATCAGAAGCACTTGTGAAGGAACATGTATTAAACTGATTTCAAATACAAGCTGCATGCATAAGAAAGCATGTTGCCTCTACCTACCCCTCTACCCACCTCCTAGGGACCACAGCAATAACTGTTTGTGCCAAACATGGTGGTTGCAGAATATTACAAACTGCTAACTTCCTGAATTCTTTATTTACCGCTATGTCTGAAGTTTACAGAGAGTGGAGCGAAATAAAAAGCATCCAGGGAGTAGCAGTTCTGTGAGGAAAACACTGTAAATTATACAGGATAAAGAATTTCCAGATCTATTCAATCTGACAGGAAGATCTTAACTTGACAACCCTTTACAGCAGTGGTGTGCAGAAGAGCATTTGTGACATTGTCTGGTCTTACAGTGGGGAAAATAGTTATTTGATCCCCTGCAGATTTTGTACGTTTGCCCACTTACAAAGAAATGAAGGGTCTATAATTTTTTATCATAGGTGTATTATAATTGATAGATACAGAATATCAACCCAAAATCCAAAACACATGATACGAACATTATAAATTGAGTTGCAGTTCAGTGAGTAAAATAAGTATTTGATCCCCTACCAACCAACAATAATTCTGACTCCCACAGACTGGCTACAGTAGGTGCTCATGTGGTACACAGATTAGTCCTATCAATTTAAGAAGGTGCTCCTAACGACAACTCGTTATGTGTATAAGAGACACCTGTCCACAGAATCTTTCTTCCATTCAACCCTCACCATCATGGGCAAGACCAAAGAGCTGTCAAGGGCGTCAGAGACAAGATTGTAGATCTGCACAAGGCTGGAATGGGCTACAAGACCATCAGCAAGAAGCTTGGTGAGAAGGAGATAACTGTTGGAGCAATTATTCCCAAATGGAAGAAATACAAAATAACCATCAATCGCCCTTGGACTGGAGCTCCATGCAAGGTTTTGCCTCATGGGGTAAGGATGATCATGAGAAAAGTGATGGATCAGCTCAGAACTACAGGGAGGATCTTGTGAATGATCTCTAGACAGTTGGGACCACGTCACTAAACAAACCATTGGTAACACAATACCGGTGGATTGAGATCCTGCAGCGCCCGCAAGGCCCCCCTCAAGAAGACACATGTACAGGCCCATCTGAAGTTTGCCAATGAACATCTAAATGACTCAGAGTAGGACTGGGAGGAAGTGCTGTGGTCAGATGAGGCCAAAATTGAATTCTTTAACTCAACTCGACGGTCACTAATGGGAAATGTAAGGTGAAATGTAACACTTGACAGAAATCCATTCAAAATGTGAACCAGTCATTGGAGGGACCCATTAGAAATAAAACAATTATAGAATATATGCAGCTTTCACTAAATATTCTTTTTAAGGTGCCTCATAAAAACAAATTATTAAAGATCTCATTTTCCATGTGGGTTATGGCCTTATGGCTCCAAAAGGAGGTAGTGAACCTTTGAGCATTGGTAAGATCTCATTAGCATGTTATAGCAGGTGAGAGATGGTATCAGACTTGAAAGTGGAAAATGCTATTCATTTTAATGCTCTTGAGCTCTGACCTGACATGGCAGAGGCCACAGCTTGGGGGGAGAATTTAGCAGTGACTTAATTTGCTCTAAAAGCAGGATCATCACAGTCATGCACCTTATGGATTACTTTCAGCAAAATATTTATCCAAATGAATCCAGGGACATTCAAATAACATCATGACTAATACAAGCCTGTGTTTTCAAGCAAATGTAGCGCTAACCCCTTAAGGGCCACGGAAGTTCTGCCCCCCCCCCCCCCCCACACACACACACACACACACACACTCACAGCACTTACAGCCAGGTAAAAGGAATTCTCCACACTCTCTCCAATGGCCTAATAATCAGTCTAGGGGATTTGGTTTTAAGGTTTATTGTAGAATGAAGAACTTGGTTCAGGATTAGGGATACAGTGCCTTGAAAAAGTATTCATACCCTTTGAAAATGTCCACATTTGTTACGACCAAAAACGTAATTGTATTTTATTGGGATTTTATGTGATAGACCAACCCAAAGTGGCACATAATTGTGAAGTGGAGGGAAAATGATAAATGGTTTTCAAAATTTTTTTACAAATTACATTTGTATTTAGATCAGTACTTTGGAGAACCACCTTTCGCTGCAATTACAGCTGCAAGTCTTTTTGAGGAAGTCTCTACCAGCTTTGCACATCTAGAGAGTGACATTTTTGCCCATTCTTCTTTGCAAAATTGCTTAAGCTCCGTCAGATTGGATGGAGAGCATCTGTGAACAGCAATTTTCAAGTCTTGCCTAAGTCTGGCTATATGTTTAGGGTCGTTGTCCTGCTGGAAGGTGAACCTCCGCCCCAGTCTCAAGTCTTTTGCAGACTCTAACAGGTTTTCTTCTAAGAGTGCCCTGTATTTGGCTCCATCCATCTTCCCATCATTTCTGACCAGCTTTCCTGTCCCTGCTGGGGATGGTGTGTTCAGGGTGATGTGCAGTGTTAGTTTTCTGTCACACATATAATTTTGCTTTTAGGCCCAAAATTACATTTTGGTCCCATCTAACCATGGGCCTCCTGGCTGCTTCCCTGATTAATGCTCTCCTTGCCCAGCCTGTCAGTTTAGGTGTTTGTCAATTTTCCTATCGCACTCCTTCCTGGCAAAAAAGGCTCTTATGTTGGTGGGTGCTGCAAAGAAAACCAGCTGGGTCCTGGAAGTGTCATGCAAGTGTACATATTCGTCAGCACACCGTGGATACTCGTCCAAAGTTTTTCTTTATTGAAAAGATCACACCACAGAAAAGTGCAACGTTTCGGAGCCGCGCAGGGCCCCTTCGTCACATGCCTGACGAAGGGGCCCTGCGTGGCTCCGAAACGTTGCACTTTTCTGTGATGTGATCTTTTCAATAAAGAAAAACTTTGGACGAGGATCCACGGTGTGCTGACGAATATGTACACTTGCATGTCAGTTTAGGTGGAGGGCCATGTCTTGGTAGGTTTGCAGTTGTGCCATACTTTTTCCATTATCGGATGATAGATTGAACAGTGCTCCGTGAGATCTTCAAAGCTTGGGATATTTTTTTTATAACCTAACCCTGCTTTAAAATTCTGCACAACTTTATCCCTGACATGTCTGGTGTGACCCTTGGTCTTCATGATGCTGTTTGTTCACTAAGGTTCTCTAACAAACCTCTGAGGGCTTCACAGTGCAGCTATATTTATACTGAGATTAAATTACACATAGGTGGACTCTATTTACTAAATAGGTGATGTCTGAAGGCAATTGGTTCCTCTAGATTTTAGTTGGGGATATCAGAGTCAAGGGGCTGAACACAAATGCATGCCACACTTTTCAGATATTTATTTGTAAAAAAAAAATGAAAACCATTTATCATTTTCCTTCCACTTTACAATTAAGTGCCACTCTGTGTTGGTCTATCACATAAAATCCAAATAAAATACATTTACATTTTGGTTGTAACATGACAAAATGTGGAAAATGTCAAGGGGTATGAATACTTTTTCAAGGCACTGTACATGAGATGCCCAGAACTGAAGAACTACAAGCTTCAGACAAACAGTTGAGGACCTGCTAATGTCTCTGGCTGCTATGAACTGACTCCAAACTGAGCTGCACACCAGTGGAAGTGATGGAGCAGCTGGAATAACAAACAAGAGTTCCAGAGATTAAAGTTACAGATGCAGCACCTGGCTGTATTGCATGGCACCTGGCTGCTCTTGACCCAAGCTAGAGATATTGGGGTGCTCCTGGCTGTTTTGCACTTGTACTAAAGCGGTCCCCCTGGCCCCAGATATGTGAGGTATTGCACTTCACTGTCCTCTCTGTAGCTTTGGATGTGTTGGCAGGTATGTACTTACTCAGTCCCTTTAAGTAGTTCCTAGAATCCAGAAAGCTGCCGCACTGGCCTCTTTGCCGCACAGGCTGATTCTGGTTCTGCCTCATGTCTGCAGCTAAGCCTAGCTGAGACTGGGCTGAATGAAAACTTGAGGTTTCCCACTTCTCTCCCTTGCTCTTTCTTTTCCCCAGGGGTAGAGCCCCCAGCACAGGGGTCCCCTCGAAACAACTGTACCCTGGACTCTGCTTTCAGACTTCCAGGCTCCTGATTATTTATGAGTTTTTTTTTTCCCTACCTTCTTGGCCTTGTCTACCCAGGGATTGCTGGACATTCCATAAAGATTCAGGCTGCCGCCTCTGTCCCTCCACTCACTAGATTCTAGAACTATCCAGAAGATTCCAGAAGATGGGGGAGGGGGCACAGAGCCACAGCCCTTTGAAGCACTGCTAAATAAAATTAAACCATGCTCTTCTGCCTACAGGTAAGCCAACTACATTTACCTAGTAAGGTTGCTACACAAATGTACTATTTTTTTATCATAATCTTTTCAAATGTATGCCTTAATTGTGACCCTGTACACTGGTGAAGAGATACCAGAAAAAAAATTACCTAAAAGACATTTAAAAGGTTTTTTTTAACCCATTGGCTGTTAGCTAATGGGGGAAATTGCTATCAGGCTTGTTGGAAAACTTTGATCACGATTGCTTCCGTCTAGATAAACCTGCACTGGAAGATCTCTGAGAGCACCCCTACCTACTCCATAGGGTAAAAAGAAGCAGTTGGTCAAGCCAAACAATCATGTTTTGAGATGTTACCCAAGTCACAGCTAGCTAATAGAGTTGAGCGAACACCTGGACGTTCGGGTTCTGCTGGTCCGTCCGAACTTTGGGACAAAGTCCGGGTCCGGGTCCGGACGGAACCCGAACGATCGCACGGACAACGACAGGGGTAACTAAAGTTACCCCAAGCAACAGGCACGCTAGCAAGCCCAAGGCAGGCCTGGGCCTGGGCCTGAAACAGGGTTTCAAGCCTGCCTGGTCGTCTTGGGCTTGCAGGTCCACAAGCGAGTTGAGATAATCGATCGACACTGAACCCATTGTAGAGTTTTGTACTAACAAACCGAACTGGTTGACGAAGAAAAATGGGATACCTCATCCATCCCCACGAGAGTCTCTAGAAGGTCACGTCCAAATAGATCTGCCTTCGTTAGCACTAGTTTCAAAAGGTTGTTCGGACTATCGTTAAAGGGGGTAATCGATTGTCGGTTACCCAATTTTTTTTGGAAAATTTACAGAAAATCCATTAAAAAAAAGACCATAGAGAAGTGGTC
>BLSH010053145.1:158714-182112 GCA_018402905.1 Glandirana rugosa | reverse complement strand
GCAGGAGGAGATGGTCTGCCCAGTGGGGGAAGGAGAAGTTTGGGTGGAAGTGATGGAGATGTATTGTGGAGGCTGTTAGGGCCTGAAGGAGCCCCTGGTCTGGGGGGGGGGGGGGGTTGTGACCTGTGAGTGGATGCACAAGACAGATAAGGAAGAAGACAGTCTGGCGAAGGTGCAGGAGGAGATCGGAGTCTGGTGTCATTAGGGTTGCCACCTCATGCCTTTAAAACCAAACACATATGAATTGCACAGGTTCTGTGGCTGATTAAGGTGGTAATTATACTCTCCTTGGTGGCTTATCTGCATTAAATTAGCCTCAGAACCTGTGCAATCTATATGTGTTCAGGTTTAAAGGGATGAGGTGGCAACCCTAGGTGTCATGGACAGTGTGCGGATGGGCTGGAAGTTGTAGTCCATCGCTGGCTAGCTAGCACCAACTAAGTCACTCTGCTACACAAGGGGAACCTCAACCCCTATACCCACAAAGGGTGGTCCGGAGGCCTGGTAAATCTATATCAGGTCTCCCATGTGCTAGCTAGGCCATGCAAGTATGAAGGCTGGTTAATTTCCTTCCAGGCCTCACCAGTGGAAGTAAGAAGTGTGCAGGAGAGATGAACCAGGAGTTTAGCATTGTGAAGTGAAGGAGTTGTATATACTGGATAGTGTATATACTGGTCCCATTGTACAGAACTGTTTGACTGTTGGGCATCCCATTACTACCCCAATCCCTATCCAAGTTCAATCCCCAAATAAAAACAACAAAAACAAAGAGCAAGCCTGTTTTCTGACTCTGGATGCCAGTAGGGGTGTGATTGAGGGCAGTTGTGAGCAGGTGAACCACATCAACCAGCCACCCCTAAGGGGGCTATTGGCTACACATCCATTTATTCACTGACCTATATTTTGTTTATTGACAGATAACGTTGCAGCAGCGAGGTCACGATTTAAATGACTTGCTTAGGGTTTAATCCCTGGCTCTGGATCTTTTTAGATACACAGAGAAATACAAGTGTAAGAATTCTGCACATTAATTGGGCCAACAGAATTGCAGGGCTGATAAACATTGCTGAGAATGACCCAATTCCACTGAAATATATGTTTGGATTTAGTGTTTTTTGTGTCCTAAATTAATTTAACTAAAAAAATTATAGCAGTAAATGTCACCTCAGTTTATGGATACAGCTTGTTTAACCACTTCAGCCCCGGATGGATTTCCCATGTTAGGACCAGAGCACTTTTTGCGATTCGGCACGGCGTTGCTTTAACTGACAATTGCGCGGTCGTGCAACGTTGTACCCAAACTAAATGTACGTCCTTTTTTCACACAAATAGAGCTTTCTTTTGGTGGTATTTGATCCCCTCTGCGTCATTTCTGATCACCGCTATTAACCAAAAAAGAGCGACAATTTTGAAAAAAAAACAATATTTTTTACTTTTTGCTATAATACATATCCAAAAAAAATCTGTAAAAAACAAATTTATTCATCAGGTTTTGGCCGATTTATATTCTTCCTCTTATATTTGTGGTAAAAAAAAATTGCGATCTGCGTTTATTGATTGGTTTGTGCAAAAGTTGCCGCGTTTACAAACCATGAGAATCCATTTCTGGAGTCTTTACTATTTTTGCTATTTTAATCGGGACTGCGATATTGCAGCAGACATGTCGGACATTTCTGACACTTTTTGGGGACAAATGACATTTACACAGCGATCGGAAATTTAAATATCCACTGATTACTGTGTAAATGCCATTGACAGTGAAGGGGTTAACCTGCAGGGGGTGATCTAGGGGTTAACTGTGTTCCCAAGACGTGTTCTAACTGTGAGGGGGCTCCGGCTGCCAGGGGCATAAGAGATCTAACTGATCCCAGTGACAGGGATCAGTAGATCTCTCACATGCCGCCTGACAGAGCGGGGAACCGCCGTGTTCACAATGGCGGTTCCCCGTTTTTCTTCTCTGCCAGGTCATTGCGGCTCGCCAGCGGACATCAAGTCAGAGTGCGGCAGGCATGAGAGCGTGCTGCCGCCAGCATGCTCCCGCCCGCTATCTGCGCCACTCTGCAGCAGTAAAAGTACGCAAGCCAGTCGGGAACCGGTTAATGAAGATGTTTAAACTGCATGTAAATGTTTTTTTTTTAAGTTTTGAATAGAACGAGTAAAAGTTAGACCTTCTGGCCAAGGAGACCTTGAAGATCCTCTGGGGTGTAAAAGTCCCCTGCCCATGAACAAGGTATTTACAGTATCAACAGCAATACTTTAAAGAGCTTCAATCAGGTTTAATAAAATTAATAGTCAGCAGCTACAAACACTTCTAGTTGGAGACTTTAAATAAAAAGACATGTACTAGCCCAGGGTTGCAGCACTTTCTTCACCCAGGCCGCGGTTCTTTGGCTGGTCTTTAGGTCACTCGTGCCGCCATGTTGACTCCATGCGAATTTACAGCCGGCTCTGCACAGCTCTGTCAGCTACTGCGCACGCTCGAGCCATGCTTTGCACTGTGAATGGTCCTGCAACCTCCTGTGACATGTCTCAAGATGGTTTGGGTGGGTGGAGGCCAATGTCCGCCCAGATCACCAAAGCGATCCCAGTGGTAGTGTGAATGGTTACCTTTCACAACTGGGTATCCACTCCCCTCAAAAAAAGGGTTTACAATAATAAAAGAGGAGGGGGAGAAGGAGGATGAGGTGAAGTTCCATTTTAAGATAGCCATACCAGGCCACATGCCCTCAACATGGGGGGTGGTTTGGGGCAGGGGGGGCTCTGCGTGCCCCACCTCAAAGCACCTTGTGGGGTTGTTGTGGGGGTCAGAATCTGAAAGCCCCCTTTAACAAGTGGGTACCCCTTCCCATTCACCAAAAAAAAAAAGTGTAGTGTTACAAAAAACAAGAGATGGCTTTGGAAAAGTCCTTTATTAAAAGTGAACAATGCCCCCTGTCATAGCTCCGTATCTTCTTCCCCTGGTCTTCTCCCTCCGCCAATGACTTCTTCCTCCGCTGACCCGTTCTTCCTCCGATGCTGGCTTCTGCTGCTATGTCAGATCTGGTGTCTGTCATTTCCTATATAGCCATGGGGCGTGGCCACCGTGTGACGTCCCCCAGATGGCCACGCCCCATGGCTATATAAAAAATGGTAGACACCGGACCTGACATAGCAGCAGGAGCCAGCGTCGGAGAAAGACCTGGTCAGCGGAGGAAGAAGTAATCGGCAGAGGGAGAAAAAGCGGGAGGAGAAGACCAGAGGAAGAAGACACGGAGATACAACGGGGAACATTCTTTGTTTTTAATAAAGGACTTTTCCAAAACCGTCACTTTTTTTTTGGTGACTGGGTAGGGTTACAATGTACCATATGCTCATTCACATGGGGGGCCGGAATCTGGGGGCCCCTTGTGAAAGGGGGCTTCCAGATTCCTATAAGCCCCCTGTCTGCAGACCCGCACAACCACCGCCCAGGGATGGCGTTTTTTTTTATTTTTTTGGCGTGGGGTTTCCCCTCAAAATCCATACCAGACTGAAAGATTTGGTATGGTCTTGGGGGGGACTCCACACCCTTTTTTTAAGACAATTTTGGCATGGGGTTCCCCCTCAAGATCCTCAGAGCACAAGTCGTATGCCACAAGTCAGATCAGTTAAGATAATGATCCGACTAGGATGCGACTTACATTCAAATTAGTGGGCTGAAATCGTACTAAAGTCAGACCAACGTAGTCAAGGGAGCATTTTCAAGGTCGGACCTACACAAGTCAGACCAGTTAAGATGGCTTTCATAGGGAACCATTGATTTTGACATGTCATGCGACTTGTGCTCTGGAAGTCGGAGCACATGTCGGAACAGTGTGAACTGGCCCTAAAGACAAAACTTTTTCTTTTGAATAGAGTGGAGAAGAATTAGAACACCTGCTGGATTTTCATTGCTGTCTGTGTCCCCATTAGCGAGATTTACTCCCTCTATTCGACCTGTTTACCATGAGTGAAAGTATAAGAAATTCCCAAATTGTCACCAAGCATACAGAAAAATAATTGTACAACAAAGCAGTACATTTCCAGGACATACAATTCGCAAATATACATAGTACAACACATTGTGTATGAGAAATTTGAAAAAGCAGCAACACTGCACATGCCACAGCCAAAATATCCAAAGCAGAATAGCAGCACAATTCCGCCTAGGTGGACAAAACTCATCATAAGAGTAATATGTACTCTCTCACGCCCACCTCCAATCAACATAAACCGTCTTAAGCCTGACTGACTAGAAAAGTCTATTGGTAGCTTAGTCTAAGAGTCCTGACGTGTCTAACCATGGGGCCCATATTTTTTCAAACTTGTCAGGGCAACCCCAATGTTGATAAATATATTTTTCTAAGTGAAGCATATCACCCATGGCTATCTATTCCTTGTGAGTGGGTAAATTATTAGATTTCCAGGGACTAGGAATAATCTACTCACCTAAAACAATGCCCTTACTATAGCTTCCTTGGAGAATTTCTGCAATTGCAGAGTGTCTAGGGTACACAAGATGCATTGTTTAGGGTCAGGCTAGATGGACTCCTGGAATACAGTAATAAGCAGGTGAATGACCTCCGATCAGTACAGGTGAAGTTTTGGGCATTGCCATAATGGGTGAACTAAGTCTCCATGATCTCTGCATTTGGTACAAAAGGGGTCTTGTAGAATGCCCATTTAAAACAGTTTAGACGGGGTGTAGTACACTCTGAAGAGAATGAACAATTGCATACACTTCTGATTCACATAAGAAGAACACTCCTGAACAGCCTGCAAGGCCTCCTCCCACTGCTTCTCCTCAAAGGCACCAACATTTTTAACCCAGGGAGCATCTACCTTTAAGGGGTACCCATCAAGAAAATCAAGCAGTAACATAGCATACCATTGAGATATAAAGCCCTTAGTAGAAGTAGTGTTCTGCATCATACTAAAAATTGTTGTGGGAGGCTGTAACCAGATAGCGGCATTTCCTGGGCCAGAACAGCATGTCACAATTAGTAGTAGCAGAAAAGCATAGAGTGTGGTAAGGCAAATTGAGAATGTAAGGCAGCAAAGGGCTTTAAAGCCCCATTCTCAAAGACCTGGTGTTACGTATCAGGTAGTGAGTCTGACGGCAGTGAATGGCCTCTCCTACGACCTCGGTTTGAGGGACCACTGGGAGTGAGACAGCAGCCACAGGAGCACGGGGAGGTATGAGTGCCTGTGGTAGTCCGGTAATGTCCACCAGCTGGAGGTCCATAGGATTGCTGGAGATGGAGATGACCTACGGGGCAGCCAGGAAATAGCAGGCCGGAAGAAGCTGGAAAAGACTTGCAGAGCTGAAAGCTGCAGAGGTCTGGATGGCACAGACACTGGAGAAGAGTCAGGTGCAGGCAGGGTTGGCAACGAGCTGGCAGGGAGGTACAGAGGAGCAGGCAGAAGAGTGGTAAAGATAAGCCAGGATCAGGTACAGACAGAAAGCAGGAAGGTCTGGACAAGCCGGGTCAGTAACGGATCAGGAACAGATATCAGGCAACAGATAGACACGGGTAACGCTGTAGATCAGACAGCACCCGTTCTGAGGGCTAGCAGGGTTTAAATGGCCGTTCTGGCGCCAGAACGCGCGCAAATGCACGCCAACGGCACTAATGGAAGAAGAAGTTTTCAGGGGTGCCTCTCCTGAGGGGAATCAAGCAGACAGCCTTCCTTACACCTGGAACAGGTGCATTACGCCATTGATCTTCCACATTTGGTGAATCTGGATTTTAGCCAGTTCAGGGTGGAGGCATTGTCCCAAATAAGGCTGTAGCACAATGGTTCTCAACTCCTGTCCTTAGGACCCACCAATAGGCCAGGTTTTCAAGATAACTGAAATACATCACAGGTGATATAATTTGCTGCTCAGTGATTGCAATATTCTAATCTGTATCTCCCCAAGGTAATACTTAAAATTTGGCCTGTTAGTGGGTCCTGAGGACAGGAGTTGAGGACCACTGCTGTAGTAGGTCTAGCCAGTAACTGGCTGAAGCTGTCTGGCTTTATTCCAATTTTTTTGCATCTGGACATATGTAGGAAAAAGTCTACTAGATTTACTAAATTTTTGCGCCTCCAAGGCTGCAGGGACATTATGGATTCTTAGGGCATGCAGCTGAACATCCATGTAATACAGCCAAGGGTTTGGCAAGGCCTTTGTAGGTACTCTAAGCTTTTACTAAGGGGCTTGCATAGTAGGGAATGAAAAAAGGAATTAACAGTGCAGAAAATTTTGAGGGGGATAATAACATGCTAATTATGGAGAAAATATAATAATAACTGGGGCATAAAAATCATCTTGATAAGGTTGATCTTGCCAACCAGTGAAAGCCAGATTTTAACCCTGTCCCTAAAAAGGGAGAGATTAAATCTACTAAAATCGGTAGATGCTGGGGTAACCATAAAGCCAAGATATTAAAAGCTGGTCACTATTGATATAGATAGGCCTGGCGGCAGCTGGGGTGGAGAGACTATGTCAAGAAACATCAGGGTGGACTTAGACCAATTTATAGAAATGCCAGAGAAACTGCCAAAGTGTGGATGTGTCCATGGCTGATGTAAGAGAAGTAGACACATCACCTAACATCAACATGGTGTCGTCCCCGGAGAGCATGACCTTTTTGTGTAGGTCTCCATATCGAAAGCCCATAATGGCAGGATTTGTCCTAATTAGAGCTGCTAGCAGTTCAATTGCTATAGTGAATAATAAGGGGGACAGGGGGCTGCCCTGTCTTTTGCCATGTGTCAACTGAAAAGTATGTGAAAATCAACCAGCTTCCCTAATAACTGCACAGGGGCCCACATACAGAAGCTTTACCCAGGACAGGAAGACTTCCCCAAAGCCAAATTGTGTCATAGTGGCCCACAAATAGGGCCACTCTACGCTATCAAAGGCTTTTGTGGCGTCAAGGGAGAGCAAAGTCCTGTCTCCTCCATTGTCTGGCTTGGAGAGGGATTCTTCTAATGGGTACACTAGTTCTGATGACCTTCTTGACGTCCAGGGATTCCCTCAATTTGAGTAATTTCCTCTCACTTGGTGTTTCCTGAGGGACGGAAAGTGAAGGGAAATCTCCCCAGTGGGATCACAGATGGCAAACAACTGACAGGGGTTACAACCCTTCCTTACTCTATCCAAAATAAAAAAAAGTTTGCCTTTAGTTCTACTTTAAATCTGTTTTTTTTTGGGGGGCTGTTTGAGTCCAACGTATCCCACAAATGTCTGAGTTCTGTGATAAACAGTATCCTCTATTGCGTCCTTGTGCTTACAAGGTAGTATCAGTCAAAGGGAAGATCACAGGCATGATCAGGATAAGTAAATAGTCCTTAAATAGTCCCGTGCTGGAAATGACACGATAGATTGAAGCAAGATACTCATGCTAGGCTCGGAACTGACGTCAGCTCCAGCTGCACTTGAAACCCAATACTGCTTGACTTACAGGCAGCCAGCGCAATGGATCCATTATATGAATCTGCATCAGCAGGGTCACTCTCTGCGCACACTGTCCAGTGATGTCACAGTTTCCTATTCATGTTGTGTCCAATGAGTCAAGGACAGACTACGCTCCTAGGAAAACAGCTCACATGAATTAATACATATTCCATTTACAATAAGAGACACTTGTATACTATTTCCCATAACACCATGAAGACGGACAGGTGTAATTACAAAATGGCTTTGACATATAGTAGCCAGCTGTTGGTTATTAGCTGAGATGTCGGTTGTATTCATTAATATCACATTGTTCCATTTCTCCATTTGTCTGAACCTCCAGTAGGTATATAATGAAAAACATCAGCTACAAAGCCTGTGTAGGAATCCACCACGAGTTTGGTTAATTTTCAGTTTAAACCAGCTAAATACATCCAAGGTGTAAAACAAAAGGTGTATAAAATTAGATTTCTTTAGAAAGCAGCCATAACCAGTTAGGCTCCCACAAACCTTTTTGACAGAGTTACGGAGGAGGTTCGCTCAGTTTATCTGGGGGGCCAAACCCCCGACACTCTGTAGAGCAATACTGTCCCTCCCAAAAGTTTTGGGGGGGGGAGGGGTATAGGCTTCCCAGATCCGGTGAGATACAATGAGGCTTCTCATCTAACCAGAATTATGGAGTGGGGTGTAATATTTGAACCTAAATTATGGTTAGACCTAGAACAAGCGACAGTGGATTCTGTTTTAGCAGGCTTACCATGGTCCCCTATGCAAACTTACCCTATAACGATCGCTGGACACCCTACAATTGGGGCGACTTTACGAGTAGTTGAACGCTTGTTTAAGACAATGCCGACGCTAACACCAGCCCCAAGCCCCCTTGCCCCAGTGTTGGGGTCCTGTGTATTCTTGCTAGGCCTGGTGGACCCGAAATCTGCAAAGTAACATTGAAATACTGTTTTTAGGCGCATCCACTTTTCAGTAGCGAATAAAATTATGTCCAACCGAGAATTAGAAGCCCAATTCCACACTGACTTCAATTTTTTTACGCAGGGCACAACTAAGTATGTATCTACGTTCACTTCCCTGGGAACATCAAAACCTACGCCAACTTACTCCACTCAAACAGATTTGTTTAGATGGGTCCCAACTCCCTCATTCTCTCTCTCTCATTTCTATGCTCTGCTGACTAAACAGGTTGACATGGCTGACTTGCCCTTCTTACAAAAATGGGAAAGTGATCTTCGAGTTACCTTCTCTCAACCTCGGAAAGAAAAAATTTGACTTTTTGCACATAAAACTTCTCTGGCCAGCAGATACCAGGAGGGAGATTATAAGCTTCTCACACGGTGGTACAACACTCCTGCCAAGCTGCATAGGATATACCCCCAGGTTCCAGAAACATGTTGGCGCTGTGGAGAATCAGTGGGAACCCTTATGCATATCTTCTGGGAATGCCCAAAACTAAACGTTTTTTGGAGTGATGTAGAATCTACGATTAAGACACTGACAGGTCTAGTTACTAAATGGCACCCCTTTATCCAACAAAAAAAGTAAGAATTCCTTACTCAGACATTTACTTACACTAGCCAAAGCATGTATTACGGCTCTGTAGAAAAACACATGTCCGCCTACAGTAGCCCACTGGCGTAAAAGAATAGCAGATATTCAGGTTATGGAAAACCTTACCATGACTTTGAAAGAACAGGAGGATAAGCACTGGAAGATCTGGACTCCCTATTTTTATAATAGGGATACCATTAGCCTCTCAGCCTAGTGGTACATAAGGAGAGGATTAGGTTGGGAGAGATGGTCTCCCCTCCCCCGCCCTTCACCCTTCTTTTTTTTACTTCTTTCTCTCTCTTTCTTTGTTTTTCGTGCTTTGTCCTTTCTACATATTTCAGATCCAGGGTCGGCCACTGGGACCAACATCTCCATCTTTCTATCGCTCGATTTTGATAATTTAAAATTGTTTTGGAGATGTACAGGGAGATGCTGAATCACATCCCACAAGGTATAATGTTGTAAACAGGTGCCCATAGTCCCTTTGATAGTTGACCTAGCAGCCGTTTGGGTACTAGATTAGCTGAGATGTGTTACTCTAATTCTTGACAATTCTTGTTTTTGTATTGTTTGGATTACTGTCCTATTTCAATTTCCTTGACTGCAAAATAAAGAATTAAAAGAAAAAGAAAGCAGCCATATCCTGAGTAAAAAAAAAATGTCCCCTGCCAGCATTCTGTAGGGAAGTTCTCTTGTTCTCTGGGTGGAAGTAGTGATCTCTCTGCCGGGTTAGTTTTCCTAATGGTATTAGATTTAACCTATGTATCAAATTTTAGGTTTTCTGTTTTCCTTGTGGTACACATAGTAGTAAAATGCTCTTATTAAGTCATTTTTGTAATGTCTGTATTTAGCATTAACTCCTGTGAGTTTAGCAGTGAACATCCATATAACTGAAGTGCATACCGCTGTAAGATTTGTGAGTGTGTATAATGCCTTTTATGTGTCCGGACATCAGTCACTGCCTCAAGGTTTGTGTTGTATTCTAGCAGGTGGCAGCTATAACATTTTCAAGACTACTTGCCATAAAAATGTTTCTTTTACTATAACTGATTCTATAAAGACAGATAAATATAGCAGGTGACCTACATCAATACAAGCAGGAACAGTAGGCATGTAGGCCAAACCAACTCAGCATACCTGGCAGCTGCTAAAATCAATTTACAGTAGGACATGAGCTGGGCTAACACAGGATTCAGCCCTCGTTAGCGCATTGCAGAAGATACTATGGGAAGAAAATGAAAAGAAATATAAAGAATTGCATTATAGTTGCACCCTGGTGCGACTGGATAATGCACCAAAATTTAAATGTAGCCATGTACTCCCTTGAGAGTGGCTGGTAGTAGTGGTTCACCTTATAGCTGCCCTCAATCACACCATATATCACACATCCAGAGACTAGGGTTGCCACCTCATCCTACCAGAGACACTGACCAAACTGGCTCTTGTTTTTATTGTTTTATTTAGCGGAAATAACTTGGTTGGGGATAAGGGATGACTGTGGGATGCCCAAAGAATTATGATACACAAACTCCATATACAGTCCTGTATATGCACACTTGCACTGCAGATCGTCCCTCTGCAGACTGTTACTCCTCACAACTCTCCAGCACTTCACTTGCTGACCGTTTCTCTTACAGTTCTCTCTCTACACAGAACTCACAGCTTTACACTTCTTTGCTTCTCTCCAGCTCAGCCTGAAGGGAAATTTATCAGGCTTCTGTATACCTTTCTATACCTTTCTCTTCACTGCGGTTAGCACATGGTGAGGCCTACCCTGTTTCAGCAGGACCTCAGGAACACCCATTGCAGGCCAGGGATCACAGGCCCCTGAATGTGCAGCAAAAATGTGAGTGCTAACCAGGCCTTTGACTACAACTCCCAGCCCATCTCTCCTCCAGGTCCCATCGACCTGCTGTCTTGCAGTGACTCTCCTTTCCCTTGACTGGCTCCCAAGGCTCCCACAGACTGTCCACCATTCCTCTCCCAGCCTGCTCCAGCACTTTCTCCTCCAGCCCCAGGGACCGTCACTTACCAAGCCAGTGGATCCCTTTAAAGTCTCTCACTGTGTAGCACCTCTGCTGTTCTCCTGTTCCTCCTGTGCTGCTCCAGGAATCACTCTCCTTCCTGGCTGCACCCAAACCCCCAGGCCCCAAAGTCACCCTCCCCAGACTGGGGGTGACCTCCCAGGTAGGGGTCTGCTCCACAGCTCCTCTGCTACATCTCTGACTTCCACCCGACACTACCCCTCCCAAATTGGGCTGACTCAGAGTATTTAAGGAGGCCTGCCCCCTGCCAATCCTGCTTGGGGATTGGTCAGGGCTCCTTAGAATACTCCAGATGGCTCCACCTATCTCCCAGCTCTCTGACCAGAAACCTTCCCCGGGTTCTAGAAAGAAGTGGGAGGTTCTGGTGACCTCATCTGTTAAGTCCACTTAATCCTCCCTGAACCTCTTCTCCCAGCCCAGATCAAAACATTCAGGCCTGTTCTTACACTCAAGCCTGACTAAATTTTACCTCACCTAGCAAACCCTGCTAGAAAACGCACCTACTCTATGGAGGCGCTACATAAAAAAAAAAAAAATGTTCAATCTTGAGGTCATCCCGGAGTTAAGAATGGTGGTTATATATATTGCAGTGAATAATCCAGATCTGGCATGGAGGACGGGTGCCTTCCCCAGCCTTTAAGTCACTCCAGAGGAAGGCGTGTTGATTATGTAGGTGGCAGTGAATCATCTTGATCTGACATGGAGGAAGGGCATCTTGCCAAACCTTTAGGTCACTCCAGGGGAAAGCACGGTGACCATGTAGGAGACAGTGAATTATCCTGATCTGACATTGAGGAAGTGCATCTTGTCAAACCTTTAGGGCACTGCAGGGGGAAGCATGATGACCATGTAGGAGGCACTGACTTACCTGATCTGACATGGAGGAAGGGCATGTGTAAAACCTTTAGTTCACTCCAGTGGGAAGCATGTGACCATGTAGGAGGCAGTGAATTATCATGGTGGCCATGTAGGAACAGTGAATTATTGTGATCTGACATGGAGAAAGGGCATCTTTCAAACCTTTAGGTCACTCCAGGGGGAAGCATTATGACTATGTAGAAGGCCGTGAATTATCCTGATTTGATATAGAGGAAGGGCATCCTGTCAAACCTTTAGGTCACTCCAGGGGAAAACAAGTTGACCATGTAGGTGTCAGTACATTTTCCTGATCTAGCATGGGAGAAGGTCACCTTGTCCAACTTTTAGATCACTCCAGGGGGAAGCATGGTAACCTTGTAGGTGTCAGTAAATGTCCCTGATATAGCATGGGGGAAGAGTACCTCTCAACCCCCCAGATCTCTCCATCTGTCTCCTCACGCATCACAAACTTACTGATAGACATATCAGCTTGGATGTCACATCACTTCCTCAAACTCAACCTATCCAAAACCGAGCTTATGATATTTCCTCCCCCACGTGCCACTTCCCCAGACTTCTCTTTCAAAATCAATGGCTCAACTATGAACCCGTCCCCCCACGCCAAGGTCCTAGGTGTAATCCTAGACTCCCAATTAACCTTTCAGCCCCACATACAATCGCTATCCAAAATTTGCCGCCTCAACCTCCGCAACATCTCCAAGATACGCCCCTTCTTAACCGATGACGCCACAAAGCTACTAATCCACTCCCTGGTCATTTCTCGCCTCGACTACTGCAACTCCCTCCTCACTGGCTTACCTCTAAATAGTCTATCCCCACTTCAGTCCGTTATGAACGCTGCCGCCAGGCTCATCCACCTTAAAAACCGCTCGGCATCTGCTACACCCCTATGTCAATCCCTACATTGGCTGCCACTCAACCAACGTATTAAATTCAAGATCCTAACAATAACTTATAAATCAATTCACAACCTGGCCCCCAGCTACATCACTAACCTGGTCTCAAAATACCAACCAAATCGATCTCTTCGCTCCTCCCAAGACCTCCTGCTCTCTAGCTCCCTTGTCACCTCATCCCATGCTCGCCTCCAGGACTTCTCCAGAGCCTCTCCCATCCTCTGGAATGCTCTACCCCAATCTGTCCGACTTTCTCCTAGTTTGTCCACTTTCAGACGATCCCTGAAAACCTATCTCTTCAGAGAAGCCTATCTGGCTCCCACCTAACAACTGTACTTTTATCTTCTCTATTAGCACATCCCCCACAGTTATTACCTCTTGTATCTCTTGACCTTCCCTTTTAGATTGTAAGCTCTAACGAGCAGGGCCCTCTAATTCCTACTGTATTAAGTGTATTGTATTTGTACTGTCTACCTCAAGTTGTAAAGCGCTGCGTAAATTGTTGGCGCTATATAAATCCTGTATAATAATAATAATAATGTCACACCACTTCCCCAAACTTAATCTATCCAAAACCGAGCTCATAATATTTCCTCCCCCACGTGCCCCTTTCCCTGACTTCTCTGTAAAGATCGACGGCGCAACTATCAACCCGTCCCTGCATTCCAAGGTGATAGGTGTAATCTTGGACTCTGTACTCTCCTTTCGGCCCCACACACAATGCCTGTCCAAATCTTTCCACCTCAACCTTCGCAACATCTCTAAAATACACCCCTTCTTAACCAATGACACCACAAAGCTCCTAATTCACTCTCTGGTCATCTCTCGCCTTGACTACTGCAACTCCCTCCTCATTGGATCACCTTTACATAGACCAGTGGTACTCAACTCCTGTCCTCGGGACCCACTAACAGGCCAGGTTTGCAGGATAACTGGAATACATCACAGGTGATATCATTTGCTGCTCAGTGATTGCAGTATTCTAGTCTGCATCTCCCCAAGGTAATACTTAAAATCTGGCCTGTTGGTGGGTCCTGAGGACCGGAGTTGAGAACCACTGACATAGACTATCCCTCCTCCAGTCCATCATGAATGCTGCTGTCAGACTAATCCATCTTACCAACCGTTCAGTTTCTCTGTCAATCCCTCCATTGGCTTCCGCTCATCCAACAAATTAAGCCATTCACAACTCAATTTAACATTCACAACTCAGCCCCCAGCTACATCACTAACCTAGTCTCAAAATACCAATCAAATCATTCTCTTCGTTCCTCCCAAGACCTCCTGCTCTCTAGCTCCCTTGTCACCTCCTCCCATGTTCGCCTCCAGGACTTCTCCCGAGTCTCTCCTGTCCTCTGGAACTCACTACCACAATCTGTCCCACTATCTCATACTCTGTGTACTTTTAGACGTTCCCTGAAAACCCTTCTGTTCAGAGAAGCCTGTCCCATCCCCACCTAGCAAATATACTTTTATTTTCTCCATCAGCTCCTCATCCCCCACAGTTATCACCTTTTGTATCTCTTGACCCTCTATCTTAGATTGTAAGCTCTAACGAGCAGGGCCCTCTGATTCTTCCTGTTTTAAATTGTATTGTAATTGTACTGTCTGCCCTTATGTTGTAAAGTGCTGCGCAAACTGTTGATGCCATATAAATCCTGCATAATAATAATAATAATAATTAAACAACTAAAATTTTGTCTACAAATGCTGTGTAACTCTATACTCATATCTTTAAACTGTCCCAGGATGTCCCAGTAAAATCTTGGCATCCTGCAAATTCAGGCGGTGTCCCCCAACTGAGTACCAGAACTAGTCAGCTCCATACCTTAAGCATTCAGCTTGAGCTTCCATGCCCCACCACTCTCATTGGCTCCCTATTCATTGTGAGATCACCAATTTCTGGATGCTTACTACAGATCCCTATAGAGTTAGGCATGGTGACCAGACTTATCTCTAAATCAGTCAGGTCACCTCCTTGCCCCCAGGCTATTACTGGATGACGAAGAAGCGACAATACACTGGTTAGTTTCTCCCTTCTGTTCACTTTGCTCTCTCTGGCTCCCGGCATGCTTTATGTCAGCACTGTGCAATGCAACAGAACCTGATTGGTTCCTTGAGCTGCCCCCTTCCTCTTCCAGCCTTAGTTCTATTCAGAAGGCTCTTATGAAGATAGCTTCGTTGCATTTAAAGCAGAATTGAACTAAAAAACAAATAGGTAGGATTTTTATGACAGAAGAGATCCTATTGGTCTCTTCTGCGCATGCGTAGCTCAGCATACATTTACGGCATCTTTCTGTGCTTTGATGATGTGACTCCTGTGGGCATGTGCAGGAGTGACATCATTGCAACCTTGCCAATCAAGCGGCCAAAGAGCCCACACCTGAAAAGAAGACCAGGAGAAGATTGAAGCGTACGTGATGAGCCTGAGTGCTGACAAGGCTGGACGGAATCATTTGGCAGATAAATCAGCCATGATGTGCTAATATGCTATGCAAACCATCACAATTAGGTGAACACATCCTGGGGGCGGACATTTTTTTTTTAAGAGTGGAGTTTCACTCCACTTTAAAAACTGCATGCTAAAAAAAAGCATAAAATAAAAGCATGCAAAGAGCCATAAAATGCATTGTTACACTCCTTAAACTGTGCAGCCATACAGCACAGGAGAGCGAGGAGGATGGGTTCCAGTTTGTGAATTTCAGCTGTGCCATTCTACTTTTGCTTTGAGTTTCCTTTCACAGGAAAAGTATAGTGTACTGTCAGTGAGCACATATTTTAATTTGTTTGTATAGTCTTAACCTTTCAGGGCTCATGCACATGGAGCTTAACCACTTCCCGACCAGCCGCCGTCATTATACTGTGGCAAGGTGGCTCATTCCCGCAAATCGCCGCAGGCGTACGTCGGCTCGTGCATCCGCTTTTGTGGGTGCGCGCACACTCCCATTGGCCAGCTGGGGAGCCAGTCAGCGGGTCCGGCGGACTTGTGACAGAACGGAGATCTGCCTGTGTAAACAAGGTAGATCTCCGTTCTGACAGGGGAGCTCACACAGATGCTATGCAGGAAGACAGATCTGAGTGTTTCCCCAGTCACACAGTCCCCCATACAGTTAGAACACACAGTGAGGGAACACATTTAACCCCTTGATCGCCCCTGGTGTTAACCCCTTCCCTGCCAGTGTCATTAGTACAATAACTGCATATTTTTAGCACTGCTTACTGTAATAATGTTGCTGGTTCCCAAAAAAGTGTCACAAATTTCAGTTAGGTGTCCGATATGTCCGCCACAATGCCGCAGTCCTGCTAAAAGTCGCAGATCGCTGCCATTACTAGTGAAAAAAATAAATAAAAATGACATAAATCTATCCCCTATTTTGTAGACGTGATAACTCTTGCGCAAAAGAACCAATTTTCACTTATTGCGATTTTTTTTTTTTTACCTAAAACATGTAGCAAAATACATATAGGCCTAAACTGATGAATATGTTTGTTTTTTTACCGTTATTTTTGGAAATGTTCTATAGCAGAAAGTAAAAAATGTTATTTTCTTTCAAAATAGTCGCTCTTTTTTTGTTTATACCGCAAAAAAATAAAAACCGAAGAGGTGATCAAATACCTCCTAAAGAAAGCTCTATTTGAGGGAAAAAAGGACATTGATTATGTTTGGGTACAACGTCGTACGACCGCGTATTTGTCAGTTAAAGCAAAGCAGTGCCGTATCCCAAAAAATGACCTGGTCAGGAAGTGGGTAAATCCTTCCGGGGCTAAAGTGGTTAAAAAACACAGTTTCTACAGGCTTTGAGCCTTTTTTGGCCAAGAAAATCACCCACAAAATAGGATATTACCCCCTCCATGCTTTACTGTAGGAACGGTGTTATTTGGATGGTGAGCTGTATTGGAGTTCCACCAGACATATTGTTTTAGATGAGACTAAAATTGAATTATTTGGCCTCAACACCAAATGATATGTCTGGTGAAAATCCAATACAGCTCACCATCCAAATAACACCATTCCTACAGTAAAGCATGGAGGGTGTAATATCCTGTTATGGGGGTGTTTCTCTGCAGCCAGGACTGGAGCACTTGTCAGGATAGAAGAGAAATGGATGGGGCAAAATACTATCAAATTCTTGGGGAAAATCTACTGCCCACTGCCAGAAAGTTGTCAATGAGAAGAAGGTTTGCCTTCTGACATGACAATGACCCAAAGCACACAGCACAAATGACCACACCACAGTGGTTGAAGGAGAAAAAGGTGAATGTCCTTGCATGGCCTGGTCAGAGCCCAGACTTAAATCCCATTGGAAATCTGTGGAATGACTTAAAGACTGCAGTCCACAAACAATCGCCATCAATTTTAAATGAACTTGAGCAGTTCTGCCAAGAAGAGTGGGCAAATATTACAAAGTCTAGATGTGCAAAGTTAGTAGAGACAAATTCCAACAGACTAAAGGCTGTAATTAAAGCAAAAGGTGGTTCAAAAAAAAAAAAATACTGACATAAGGGGGTGATCCTTTTTCCAACTCAGTGTTGCTGTTTTTGAAAAGAAAATTTCTGACATGTTGGTGTTATATCCACTTACCAACCGGGCCACTTTTTTACATTTGGTGGTCACAAGCTAAAAACATTTTTTTTGCTAGAAAATTACTTAGAACCCCCAAACATTATATATATATATTTTTTTTCAAACACCCTAGAGAATAAAATGGCGATTGTTGCAATACTTTTTGTCGCACGGTATTTGCAAACGCAATTTTTTTTGGAAAAATTTTACTTTTTTGAGTTAAAAAATAAGACAACAGTAAAGTTAGCCCAATTTTTTTGTATATTGTGAAAGAGGATGTTACGCCGAGTAAATAGATACCATACAGGACACGGTTGAAAATTGCGCGCACTCGCGGAATGGCAACAAAGTCCGGTATTTAAAAAGTTCCATAGTTACATAGTAAACGAGGCTGAAAAAAGACACAAGTCCATCAAGTCCAACCTTTGTGTGTCTTTTTAATATCGGTATTAAAATGTATATCCCGGAATGTTGTGGTCCCTTAGGTGCGCATCTAATAGTTTTTTGAAATTTTCTAGACTCCCAGCAGAGACTACTGCTTGTGGAAGAGAATTCCACATCCTCACTGCTCTCACCGTAAAGAACCCTTTACGCTTTTTAAGTCTAAACCACGTTTCTTCCATTTTTAATGAATGGCCGTGTGTCTTTGTGTGCTCCCTTGCCCGGAATAGTTTTGTACCTACTGTGTGGTCACCTGTACAGTATTTGTACATTGAAATCATATCCCCTCTCAAGCGTCTCTTCTCCAGAGTGAATAAGTTCAGTGCTTGTAATCTTTCCTCATAACTTAGGTCCTCCAATCCCTTAATCAGCTTTGTAGCCCTTCTCTGTACCCTTTCCAATACCAGGACATCCTTCCTGAGGACTGGTGCCCAGAACTGGACGGCATACTCCAGGTGCGGCCTCACCAGAGACTTGTATAGCAGGAGAATTATTGATTTATCCCTGGAGTTGATCCCTTTCTTGATGCATGCCAATATTTTGTTAGCTTTGTTTGCAGCAGCTTGGCATTGCATGCCACTGCTGAACCTGTTCTCTACTAGGACCCCTAGGTCTTTTTCCATTCTAGATTCCCCCAGAGGCTCTCCCCCTAGTGAGTAGGGGCCGCTTTAAAAATTTTGTATTGGTTACCAGGTTAGAGGTGCAGAGGAGGTCTTGCTAGAATTATTGCTCACACTCTGGCGATCGCGGCGATACCTCACATGTGTGGTTTGAACACCGTTTTCATATGTGGGTGCGACTTACGTATGCGTTTTCTTTGCTGCGCGAGCTCGCGGGGACGGTGGCGCTTTAAATTTTTTTTTTTTAATTTTATTTATTTATTTATTTTTAGCACTGTTCCTTTAAAAAAAAAAATCTGATCACTTTTATTGCTATCACAAGCAATGTAAACATCCCTTGTGATAGTAATATATGGTGAAAGGTACTCTTTTTGGAGGGCCGGGGGGTCTAAAAGACCCCCCATCCCTCCTTTGCACTTCACAGTATTCAGATTGGCAAAAACGGTGATTCTGAATACTGTCAGTTTTTTAAAATTGGCGCCGTTAGCCGCCGAGTAAACCGGAAGTGACGTTGTGACGTCACTTCCAGAATTTGCCGAAGGAGACCTGATAGGAGCCGATTACGCCTTCTGTCAGGTCTCCTTCCAGCCGGCGGACGCGCCAGATCGTTGCTCCGGTCTCCCGTGGGACGGGAGGCTTGGAGAAGAGCGGCGGAATGCGGCGGGAAGGGGGGATGTCCACTCCCGCCCCCTGGGATAACGACCGAGCGGCTCCCGAGCCGGATCAGTTGTTACCCCTGGATAGCCGACCCCCAGCTCTAAAAAATGATACCGGGATATACCCTGTAGCTGCAGGCTACCCGGGAGAGCCGCTCAAAGCCGACCGCCGCCTATTTACGGCGCTGGTCGGGAAGTGGATATCTTTCACTTTGATGTTATAAGTTGCACTGTCTTCATTTCAGGCTGCAAAGCAACAAAATGTGATTATTGTAAAGGGTAGGTGATTCTTTTCTGACAGGAAGCGTCAATGAAATACCACAGAGCCGCAAAGGCTGTCGGTACTTGTAGTTCTCCCATTCACAAAACACAGAATTGTGACAGCGAGATCAGGGAGAAGATCCTCAGCTCGCTGTCACTAGAGGCAGCGGAGCAGGGAGATGATGCAGTAGTGGAACACGTTGCATGTTCCATCCGTTTTTAGGGTTCCCAAACGTGAACGTATCCTTTAACCCTTTCACACCTAAGGGTAAAACAAATCTACATACCTAAGCTCAATTTTGCAACTTTGATATGTGCTAGCAAAACTACATATCATCAGTGGTGGCTGGTGAAATTTTAGGATGGGGGGTGCCAGGCCCGCCCTTCCTTTTTGACCCCTACCACTTTTCATAAGCCCCATCCCTTATATAATCTACCCACTCAGTCCCCTGCAGGGCTGGACTGGGACAAAAATTTGGCCCTGGACTTCATCCAGACCGGCCCTGGGCACATCAGGGTACAGTGCCCATCAGGGGAAAGGGCACAGGACACATCAGGGCACAGCACATCAGGCTACAGCACATCAGGGCACAGCACATCAGAGCACAGTACATCAGGGCACATCGAGCACATCAGGGCACATGGGGCACATTAGGACACATCAGGGCACAGAGGGCACATTAGGACATATCAGGGCACATCAGGCACATGGGGCACATTAGGGCACATCAGGGCACATCAGGCACCATCAGGGCACAGTGGACACATTAGGGCACATCAGGGACATTAGGGCACATCGGGGCACATTAGGTACATTAGGGCACATCAGGGCACAGCGAGCACATTAGGGCACATCAGGGCACAGCAGGTACATTAGGGCATATCAGGGTACATTAGGGCACATCAGGGTACATTAGAGCACATCAGGCACATTAGGGCACCATCAGGGCACAGCGAGAACATTAGGGCACAGCGGGAACATCAGGAACATTAGGGCACAGTGGGCACATTAGAGCACATCAGGGCACACCAGGCACCATCAGGGCACACCAGGCACCATCACGGCACATTAGGGCACATCAGGGCACAGCGGGAACATCAGGCACATTAGGGCACAGCGGGCACATCAGGCACATTAGGGCACATCAGGGCACAGTGGGCACATTAGGTACATTAGGGCATATCAGGGCACATCAGGGCACAGCAGACACATTAGGGCAAATCAGGGTACATTAGGGCAGATCAGGCACATTAGGGCACATCAGGCACCATCAGGGCACAGTGGGAACATTAGGGCACATCAGAGCACAGCGGGAACATCAGGCACATTAGGGCACAGCGGGCACATTAGAGCACATCAGGGCACACCAGGCACCATCAGGGCACACCAGGCACCATCACGGCACATTAGGGCACAGCGGGAACATCAGGCACATTAGGGCACAGCGGCACATCAGGACACATTAGGGCACAGCAGGCACATTAGGGCACACCGGGCACCATCAGGACACAGCGGGCACATCAGACACATTAGGGCACATTGTTTACCGGTGTATTTCTTGCAGAGTAGCACGGGAAGCGGCTGTGTAATAAGTACTCTGTCAGTCATCTCACGCTGCTCCCCGCCCCCTCCTCTCTCCTCATCCATCCCAGGTGATGTCACAAGCGAATTGTAATGGATGAGGAGAGAGGAGGGGGCGGGGCCACCGGGGAACAGCGTGACATGACTGACAGAGAACTTAATACACAGCCGCTCCCTGTGCTTCTCTACAGCTGAATCCTGATCTACCCGTCAGGTGCCAGCTGACTGGCGGTGATTGACGGGTAGATCGCTGTGAGGACGAAGCCGGTCCACTGAGCCATCGGCCCACCGGGAAACTCCCAGTAGTCCCGATGGCCAGTACAGGCCTGATCCCCTGTAATCCACATATTGTGTCAGGGGTATACAGCTGAGCATCACAGGTGGGGTATATTGCAGCCAGTAACACAGTATGGAGTCAGTACACAGTATGCAGCCAGTACACAGTATGCAGCCAGTATGCAGTCAGTACACAGTATGCAGCCAGTACACAGTATGCAGCCAGTAACACAGTATGCAGCCAGTATGCAGTCAGTACACAGTATGCAGCCAGTACACAGTATGCAGCCAGTAACACAGTATGCAGTCAGTACACAGTATGCAGCCAGTATGCAGTCAGTACACAGTATGCAGCCAGTACACAGTATGCAGCCAGTACACAGTATGCAGCCAGTAACACAGTATGCAGTCAGTACACAGTATGCAGCCAGTACACAGTATGCATTCAGTACACAGGTAGGGGTATATTGCAGTCAGTACACAGTATGCAGCCAGTACACAGGTAGGGGTATATTACAGCCAGTACACAGTATGCAGTCAGTACACAGTATGCAGCCAGTACACAGGTAGGGGTATATTGCAGCCAGTACACAGTATGCAGCGAGTATACAGGTAGAGGTATATTGCAGCCAGTCTGCCAGTCCCGCCCCCGCAACATGACCAATCAGTCACTAGCTGGAGGCTAGTGACTGAGGCCGGAGCCAATCAGTGTATCTGTGTGCTCCTCATTGGCGCATACAGATACACTTTAATGGCTGACCAATGGGCTTTGGGAATTGCTGCAGGCAGCAGACAGCAAGTGGCCCAAAAAGGCCAGGACAGCGGCCTATTTTTTTTTTTTGTCAAAGTCCAGCTGGGGTGGGAGGGACGGCCACCTATGGGGGAGCCGCCACTGCATATCATCACAACTACTTTGTGTATACAAGTGGATTATACTTTTTTTTTTCAGGACAAATTGGGCTTTCTTTTGGTGGTAAATGGTAATGGATATCTTCAGATTATTTTAATCAAGGGAAAACTGACCCAAAATAGTAAAAAAAAACTTTTTTTTTTTTTTTAATTTAGCTGTATATTTCTTGTTTCTTTAATTCTCCTCTTGACAACTGCAGTGATACCACATACAGTGAGGAAAATAAGTCTTTGAACACCCTGCTATTTTGCAAGTTCTCCCACTTAGAAATCATGGAGGGGTCTGGAACTGTCATCGTAGGTGCATGTCCACTGTGAGAGACATAATCTAAAAAAGAAATCCAGAAATCACAATGTATGATTTGTAAACTATTTATTTGTATGATACAGCTGCAAATAAGTATTTGAACACCTGAGAAAGTCAATGTTAATATTTGGTACAGTAGCCTTTGTTTGCAATTGCAGAGGTCAAACGTTTCCTGTAGTTTTTCACCAGGTTTGCGCACACTGCAGGAGGGATTTTGGCCCAATCCTCCACACAAATCTTCTCTAGATCAGTCAGGTTTCTGGCCTGTCTCAGAGAAACACGGAGTTTGAGCTCCCTCCAAAGATTCTCTATTGGGTTTAGGTCTGGAGACTGGCTAGGCCACGCCAGAACCTTGATATGCTTCTTACAGAGCCACTCCTTGGTTATCCTGGCTGTGTGCTTCGGGTCATTGCCATGTTGGAAGACCCAGCCTGGACCCATCTTCAATGCTCTAACTGAGGGAAGGAGGCCGGCGACCATCGTGGCCGCGGGGTTCGCTGATTGTCTCCCGCTGTGTCCAATCACAGTGGGAGCGGGTCGCCGGCGGTGCGTTACCTGGCATGGACAACATACAGATAAGTTTTCTCCCACAGCCGGGCCGCCCTGCCGCAGTATATGTGCAGTGGGCAGTCCAGAACTGGTTAATACACCAGTAGCGTTTGATACTGGAACTTAAAAAATGCACAAAATCTCGCAATACATGCCCCGGTCATGCTCTCCTTAATACAGTGCAGTCGTTCTGTCCCATGTGCAGAAAAACACCCCCAAAGCATGATGCTACCACCCCCATGCTTCATGGTAGGGATGGTGTTCTTGGGATGGTACTCATCATTCTTCTTCCTCCAAACACGTTTAGTGGAATTATGACCCAAAAGTTCTATTTTGGTCTCATCTGACCACATGACTTTCCCATGACTCCTCTGGGTCATCCAAATGGTCATTGGCAAATTTAAGA
>BLSH010053145.1:138379-152941 GCA_018402905.1 Glandirana rugosa | reverse complement strand
TCGTTGTGTACGAACGTACAATCGTTTCGTTGGACAGAGTTTAATCTGCAAATCTCCAACTCTAAGCAGCGGTATTTGAAATCTCAAATTCCCCCAACAATCTGATCGTAGAGCACGATCGTAGCGATCGTTGTTCTATGCAGAGCTTGATCTGCAACTCAAAGCAGCGGTATGTGAAATCTCTAATTTCTGCTATCTGTCCTCAGAGCAACAGCACAGACAGCAGTAGTAAAGTAATCTATCTCAGGATGCAGGATCAGGTCTTAAAATGGCTAAAATCTGTCCCTCACGCCGTCAGCTACCTTTCCCTATACTAACCCAAGGAGCATGTGACTGCAGCACTGTGACTCCAGCTTATAAAGAGGCTGGGTCACATGATGCACCGGCCAATCACAGCCATGCCATTAGTAGGCCTGGCTGTGATGGCTTCTAAGGGCAAACCAGTGAAACGCTTGTTGATTGGCTGCCCTGCAGCTTCTCAACACGTGGAGTAAAATAGCAGAACCCCGGACCGAACCCGAACGATTTTTGAAATGTCCGGGTCCGGGTCCGTGCCACGGACACCCTAAAGTTCGGTACGGACCCGAACGTTACAGTCCGGGTTCGCTCAACACTAGTGGACAGGTGTCTTTATGCAGCTAACAACCTCAAACAGGTGCATCTAATTTAGGATAATAAATGTAGTGGAGGTGGACATTTTAAAGGCAGACTAACAGGTCTTTGAGGGTCAGAATTCTAGCTGATAGGTGTTCAAATACTTATTTGCAGCTGTATCATACAAATAAATAGTTTAAAAATCATACATTGTGATTTCTGGATTTTTTTTTAGATTATGTCTCTCACAGTGGACATGCACATACGATGACAATTTCAGACCCCTCCATGATTTCTAAGTGGGAGAACTTGCAAAATAGCAGGGTGTTCAAATACTTATTCTCCTCACTGTATGTGTATGTTAGTTGTTGTTTATACCTGTAGTACAGCCCAGAAAGAATGGTGCGCATTTTGCAATTTTTTTTATCCTGCCTAAAACACACTTGACCTTTAACCCCGGACTTGATCCTAACAATAACCCTGGCAACCTTGATCTTTTTAATTTTTTCTTTGTTTTTTAATTCATTTTCTATTCTTTATTTTTAATTTTTATTTGATTTTTCTTTTTAAACACTTTTTGCAAGAAGAGGAAGATACGTAAACTGCCTTAATTCTTCATATTTTCTCATGGAATGGATTCAGCAAGGTGTTGGAAACATTCCTCAGAGATTTTGGTCCATAGTGACATGATAGCAGTTGCTGAAGATTTGTCGGCTGCACATCCATGATGCAAATCTCCCATTCCACCACATCCCAAAGGTGCTCTATTGGATGAGATGTGGTGACTGGGGAGCCCATTGGAGTGCAGTGACCTCATTGTCCAGTGGTGAGATGATTGAAGTTTTGTGACACGGTGCATTATCCTGCTGGAAGGAGCCATCAGAAGATGGGGACACTGTAGTCATAAAGGGATGGACATGGTCAGCAACAATACTCAGGTAGGTTGTGGCATTTAAATGATGCTCAGTTGGTACTAAGGGGTCCAAAGTGTGCCAGGAAAATATCCCCCACACCATTACACCACCACCACCAGCCTGAAAGGTAGGCAGAGCGGATCCATGCTTTCATGTTGTCTGCGCCAAATTCTGACCCCATCATCTGAATGCCACAGCTGAAATTGACTCATTGTACCAGGCAACGTTTTTCCAATCTTCTGTTGTCCAATTTTGGTGATCATGTGCGAACTGTAGCTCTAACTCTAAGGGTCTGGGCTTTTGCCCACATGCACATTTCTATGTTTTTGACACAATTTTAGATATCAATAAATTCATAAGAAATCTTACCATTCAGAGACATTACTTTGACACTAGGGCTGATAATAATGATGTTCCAGTCAGTGATAATGGCACCAGTGGAAATGTTTCCCATGTATATACTTTTAGAGAATAGTGTGCCATCACCGATTTGGAAGATCTAGAATCAGAGAATATTCATTCTCCACAGTGCACTTTGAATAAGAATAGTTTTCAGCGTAACACTTTACGTGCAACTTCCCTGTTTTATCCTGTTCAATCTAGGACTCCAGAAATGGACAAGTTTCAGAAATCTGTGGAGAATGAATTATTTTCCCTAGCCTCTAGCATACTTAGCATTACAAGGGTAGCTGGGGATAACCTTAGTGCTGATGAAAGAGCTTCCCTGAAATCACTAACAGAGGATTCCTCTATAATAATACGTAATGCGGACAAGGGGGGAACAGTAGTGCTCATGAACAAAGAAGACTACAGACAAGAAGCGCTTAGACAGCTAAGTGATATTAAAACATATACCATCCTTAAATCAGATCCTACTAAGAAATATAAACATCTTCTTTCCATATTGGTTCAGGAAGGTCTCAGTCTGGGGATTTTCTCAGAAAAGGATGTGAGAGCCTTAATACCCGAGTTTCCCCTCCTTCCCATTTTCCATCATCTCCCCAAGGTTCACAAGGGAACTACTCCACTGTTGGGGAGACCCATCGTGTCGGGGATAGGTTCCCTTAATGAACGCTTGGGAGAGTGGATCGATGGACTTCTCAAACCGATTGTATGTACATTACCCAGTTTTTTGAGGGACACTAACCATTTGTTGGAAATTGTCGATCGATTAGAATGGAGAGATGAATATGTCTGGGTGTCTTGTGATGTCACCAGCTAATATTCATCTATCCCTCTTGATTTGGCACTGGTGGCACTTCGCTTCCATTTGGAACAATATACTGACATGACACGTGAGACCATAGTGTTTGTTTTAGAGGCTTTGGACTATCTGTTGAAACACAATTTCTTTTTGTTTGATGGAGTGTTCTACCTTCAGAGGTGTGGGGCCGCGATGGGGGCTAGATTTTTGCCCTCATTAGCCAACCTGTTCATGGGTTGGTGGGAAAGTTCCCACATCTTTGGAGATAGAAACCCATTCAGAGATCGAATCGTTACGTGCTACAGGTACATAGGTACTACAGGATTTGGATTTTGATTCATTCCTCTGTTATATAAATGAGAAAACTTGTAATCTGAGCTTTACGGGCTACAGGGAGGTACATAGCATAAGCTTTTTGGATGTCCAATTGGGGCATGAAGAGGGAAAGGTATCTTGCGGTTTATACAGGAAACCAATGGCTGGCAACAGCCTCTTGTATGCCACCTCTAGCCACCCCCACCACACTATAAAAAATATCCCAGTAGGACAATTCCTTAGGTTGCGGCGGATTTACAGCAACTCAATCACCTTTGAAGAGGAATCAACCAAATTATATGATCGTTTTCTGTCCAGGAGCTATCCCAAATGGACTTTGGATAGAGCATATTCCATTGCAAAGAAAAATAGGGGCAATCTATTAACTGGACGGGGGGCACTAAAAACCCGTATGGATAGAAAGGACCCTATCAAAACGAAAACACGTCCTCATCTAGCATTGGGATATAGCTTACAACTTAAACAGATAAAACATATTATTAACAAACATTTGCCCATTCTCTTTAACCGGTTCAGCCCCAGCGCCGTAAATAGGCGGCGGTGGGGTTTGAGCGGCTGTACCGGGACATAGCCTGCACCTGCAGGCTATATCCCGGTATCATTTTTTAGAGCAAGCGGTCGGCTATCCAGGGGTAATGACCGTTCTGGCTCGGGAGCCGCTCGGTCGTTACCCCAGGAGGCGGGAGGGGACGCCCCCCCCTCCCGCCGCCTTCCGCCGCTCTTCTCCGGCCTCCCGTCCCACCGGGAGACCGGAGCGACGATCCGGCGCGTCCGCCGGCTGGAAGGAGACCTGATCAAAGCCGTAATCGGCTCAGTGGTAAAAATAAATAAATAAATAATAAAAAAAAAAAAAGATTTAAATCGCCACCGTCCCCGCGAGCTCGCGCAGCAAAGAAAACGCATACGTAAGTCGCGCCCGCATGTGAAAACGATGTTCAAACCACACATGTGAGGTATCGCCGTGATCGCCAGAGTGTGAGCAATAATTCTAGCAAAAGACCTCCTCTGTAACTCTAACCTGGTAACCGTAAAAAAAATTTAAAGCGTCGCCTATGGAACTTTTTAAATACCGGACTTTGTCGCCATTCCGCGAGTGCGCGCAATTTTCAACCGTGTCATGTATGGTATCTATTTACTCGGCGTAACATCCTCTTTCACAATATGGAAAAAAATTGGGCTAACTTTACTGTCTTATTTTTTAACTCAAAAAAGTACAATTGTTCCAAAAAAATCGCTATTGAAAGACCGCTGCGCAAATACCATGTGTCCAAACATCTCACTTTTGTGAGATACTGTATATATATATATATATATATATATATATATATATATATATACACACTGAGCAAAATTATAAACGTAACACTTTTGTGTTTGCCCCTATTTATCAAGAGCTGAACGCAAAGATCTACAACTTTTTCTATGTACACAAAAGGCCTATTTCTCTTAAATATTGTTCACAAATCTGTCTAAATCTGTGTTGATGAGTACTTCTCCTTTGCCGAGATAATCCATCCACCTAACAGGTGTGGCATATCAAGATGCTAATTAGACAGCATGAATATTGCACAGGTGTGCCTTAGGCTGGCCACAATAAAAGGTCACTCTAAAATGTGCAGTTTTATCAAACAGCACAATGCCACAGATGTTGCAAATTTTGAGGGAGCGTGCAATTGGCATGCTGACTGCAGATATGTTCACCAGAGCTGTTGCCCTTGAATTGAATTGAATGTCCATTTCTCTATCATAAGCCATCTCCAAAGGCTTTTCAGAGAATTTGGCAGTACATCTAACCGGCCTCACAACAGCAGACCACATGTAACCACACCAGCCCAGGACCTCCACATTAGAGGTAGACCGATATGGGTTTTTCTCTGGCCGATGCCAATATTTAGAAATTGGGGCGGCTGATGGCCGATATGTTAGGCCAATTTTTCTTTTTTTTTTTTACCCCATCATCTCATAAAATCTAACAGTTAAGTAATAAAAAGTGATACAGAAAATTGCTTAAATTAAACATTTATCAAACAACACAACAAGCCTCCAATCAGTGCACTTGTATGTATAATTGACATTAAAAAACTATGTATCTTAAATATTAAATACACAAAAACTGGTAATCAAAACTTTTGAACTAAAAAAAAAATGGGCTAACTTTACTGTTTAGTTTTTTTTTCAATTCATTAAAGTGTATTTAAAAAAAAAAAAAAATAGTTTGAAAGACCGCTGCGCAAACACCTTGTGACATAAAAATTGCAACAACTGCCATTTTATTCTCTAGGGTCTCTGATAAAAAAAATATATAATGTTTGTGGGTTCTAAGTGAGCAGAAAATACTGGATTTTTACATGTAAGCAACAAATATCAGAAAAGATTTAGTCTTTAAATGGTTAAACTGAGCTCAGTTACACACCGGAGTTCATTCCTTTAATAAGTATAAACGTTGTATCTCTTTGGTTCTTTTATCAGCGATGTTCTCAGACTTGGCAGGCTGCCCGGATTTTTGTCTTTCTTTGTCTGTTCTAAGTCGCTCCAACTTAGAAGAAGGTTCCTGTACTACTTTTGGGGTGACTTCAGGCGAGTTGCATTGGCTTCTATTACAGAAGTCCTTTGCAAGTCGTGCTGAGTCACCCCGCAAGTCGGATCGCCCCTGTGTGAACCAGCCTTAGTGCATAAATGAATCGGCCTAATTTGCAGCACAATCGGCCGATGCTGATTAATTAAAAAATGCCAAAAATTGGCCTGATATATCGGTCTACCTCTACACCACATCGAGCATCTTCACCTCCAAGATTGTCTGAGATCAGCCACCCGGACAGCTGCTGTAACAATCGGTTTGCATAACCAAAGAATTTCTGCACAAGCTGTCAGAAACCGTCTCAGGGAAGCTCGTCTGCATGCTTGTCGTCCTCATCGGAGTCTCGACCTGACTGCAGTTTGTCGTCGTAACCAACTTGAGTGGGCAAATCACTGTACAGGGCTGATGGCAGACAGCGTGTATGGCGTTGTGTGGGTGAGAGGTTTGCTGATGTCAACGTTGTGGATCGAGTGGCCCATGATGGTGGTGGGGTTATGGTATGTTCAGGCGTATGCTATGGACAATGAACACAGGTGCATTTTATTGATGCCATTTTGAATGCACAGAGATACCGTGATGAGATCCT
Organism: Glandirana rugosa; assembly: GCA_018402905.1. Lineage (NCBI taxonomy): Eukaryota > Metazoa > Chordata > Amphibia > Anura > Ranidae > Glandirana > Glandirana rugosa. The sequence continues at coordinate 146,729 of BLSH010053145.1, read as the reverse complement.
GAGGCCCATTGTTGTGCCATTCATCCGCAGCCATCACCTCATGTTTCAGCATGATAATGCACGGCCCCATGTTGCAGCATGATAATGCATGGCCCCCTGTTGCAGCATGATAATGCATGGCCCCCTGTTGCAGCATGATAATGCATGGCCCCATGTTGCAGCATGATAATGCATGGCCCCCTGTTGCAGCATGATAATGCGCGGCCCCATGTTGCAGCATGATAATGCATGGCCCCATGTTGCAGCATGATAATGCAAGGCCCCATGTTGCAGCATGATAATGCATGCCCCCCTGTTGCAGCATGATAATGCACGGCCCCATGTTGCAGCATGATAATGCAAGGCCCCATGTTGCAGCATGGTAATGCACGGCCCCATGTTGCAGCATGATAATGCACGGTCCCATGTTGCAGCATGATAATGCACGGCCCCATGTTGTAGCATGATAATGCACGGCCCCATGTTGCAGCATGATAATGCATGGCCCCCTGTTGCAGCATGATAATGCACGGCCCCATGTTGTAGCATGATAATGCACGGCCCCATGTTGTAGCATCATAATGCACGGCCCCCTGTTGCAGCATGATAATGCAAGGCCCCATGTTGCAGCATGATAATGCACGGCCCCATGTTGCAGCATGATAATGCACGGCCCCATGTTGCAGCATGATAATGCACGGCCCCATGTTGCAGCATGATAATGCAAGGCCCCATGTTGCAGCATGATAATGCATGGCCCCATGTTGCAGCATGATAATGCACGGCCCCATGTTGCAGCATGATAATGCATGGCCCCATGTTGCAGCATGATAATGCATGGCCCCATGTTGCAAGGATTTGTAAACAATTCCTGGAAGATGAAAACATCCCAGTTCTTGCATGGCCAGCATACTCCCTGGACATGTCACCCATTGAGCATGTTTGGGATTCTCTGGATTGGCGTATAGGACAGCATGTTCCAGTTCCTGCCAATATCCAGCAACTTTGCACAGCCATTGAAGAGGAATGGACCAACATTCCACAGGCCACAATCAACACCCTGATCAACTCTATGCGAAGATGTGCTTCACAGTGTGAGGCAAATGTTGGACCCGGACCCCCCCAATACAGTAAAACTGCATAGTTCAGAGTGGCCTTTTATTGTGGCCAACCTAAGGCACACCTGTGCAATACTCATGCTGTCTAATCAGCATCTTGATATGCCACACCTGTGAGGTGGAAGGATTATCTTGGCAAAGGAGAAGTGCTCATTTACACAGATTTAGACAGATTTGTGAACAATATTTGAGAGAAATAGGCCTTTTGTGTACATAGTAAAAGTTGTAGATCTTTGCGTTCAGCTCATGATAAATAGGGGCAAACACAAAAGTGTTGCGTTTATAATTTTGCTCAGTGTATATACAGTATCTCACAAACATGAGTTCACCCCTCACATTTTTGTAAATATTTTATTCTATCTTTTCATGTGACAACGCTGAAGAAATGACACTTTGCTACAATGTAAAGTAGTGAGTGTACAGTTTGTATAACAGTGTAAATTTGCTGTCCCCTCAAAATAACTCAACACACAGCCATTAATGTCTAAACCGCTGGCAACAAAAGTGGGTACACCCCTAAGTGAAAATGTCCAAATAGGGCCTAATTAGCCATTCTCCCTCACTGGTGTCATGTGACTCATTATTATTACAAGGTGTTATCACTCTCACTCTCTCATACTGGTCACTGGAAGTTCAACATGGCACCTCATGGCAAAGAACTCTCTGAGGATCTGACAAAAGAATTGTTGCTCTACATAAAGATGGCCAAGGCTATAAGAAGATTGCCAAGACTCTGAAACTGAGCTGCAGCACGGTGGCCAAGATCATACAGCAGTTTAACAGGACAGGTTCCACTCAGAACAGGCCTCCCCATGGTCAATCAAAGAAGTTGAGTGAACGTGCTCAGCTTCATATCCAGAGGTTGTCTTTGGAAAATAGACGTATGAGTGCTGCCAGCATTGCTGCAGAGGTTGAAGGGATGGGGGGGTCAGCCTGTCAGTGCTCAGACCATACGCCGCACACTGCATCAAATTGGTCTGCATGGCTGTCATCCCAGAAGGAAGCCTCTTCTAAAAATGATGCACAAGAAAGCTCGCAAACAGTTTGCTGAAGACAAACACACTAAGGACATGGATTACTGGAACCATGTCCTATGGTCTGATGAGACCAAGATAAACTTATTTGGTTCAGATGGTGTCAAGCGTGTGTGGCGGCATCCAGGTGAGGAGCACAAAGACAAGTGTGTCTTGTCCACAGTCAAGCATGGTGGTGGGAGTGGCATGGTCTGGGGCTGCATGAGTGCTCCTGGCACTGGGGAGCTACAGATCATTGAGGGAACCATGAATGCCAACATGTATTGTGACATACGGAAGCAGTGCATGATCCCCTCCCTTTGGAGACTGGGCTGCAGGGCAGTATTCCAACATGATAATGACCCCAAACACACCTCTAAGATGACCACTGCCTTGCTAAAAAAGTTGAGGGTAAAGGTGATGGACGTCTCCAGACCTAAACCCTATTGAGCATCTGTGGGACATCTTCAAATGGAAGGTGGAGGAGCACGAGGTCTCTAACATTCACCAGCTCCGTGATGTCGTCATGGAGGAGTGGAAGAGGACTCCAGTGGCAACCTGTGAAGCTCTGGTGAACTCCATGCCCAAGAGGGTTAAGGCAGTGCTGGAAAATAATGGTGGCCACACAAAATATTGACACTTTGGGCCCAGTTTGGACATTTTCACTTAGGGGTGTACTCACTTTTGTTGCCCGTGGTTTAGACATTAATGGCCGTGTGTTGAGTTATTTTGAGGGGACAGCAAATTTACACTGTTATACAAGCTGTACACTCACTACTTTACATTGTAGCAAAGTGTCATTTCTTCAGTGTTGTCACATGAAAAGATATAATAAAATATTTACAAAAATGTGAGGGGTGTACTCACTTTTGTGAGATACTGTATATCACTGATTATCAGAACCATTGTCAATAAATTGTCTGTTTTTTTCCATTGTGAAAGAAGTGTCATTTTTTACCCAGAAGTCTTTGGGGCGGTAACACTCTCTACCCCACATGTCCTTGTACTTTTGCTGAGCTCCTGTCCTCTCCTGCTACCTCTGTATCTTATACCTCATTGCTAGATTAGTGCTGCTGAGAAATCCTCATATGAATAGTAATGTCTTCACATCAGAGCCATGAATAACCAATGGCCTATAAATAGCAGCGCTCCCTGGTCACCTTTCCCGTAAGCCCTGTGTTACCTTTCCCATCTGGAAATTGCTTTTTTTTTCTCCAAATTTTCTATACTACACAGTCATCTGGGCTTTGTATTATGAGGGCTTTATAGTGCCCAAGGAAGCTCTTCTCTCGTCTAGCTGGCACTGCGTAACAGAAAAACCAATACTGTCATGTATTAATTTAACACAATACATGCTCACAACACAGTAAAAAGGTAAACGTGACGTTTAATGGGCAAATTCAAGCGTCTTCATTCCCGTTATATGGAGAACATTCCATAGTCAGTAGACATCAGCACACATGCCCTATGTGCTCATCTCATTTATTGTAGCTAATAAAAGGGTTAGTTCACCCAAAAGTAATATTTAGTTATTGAATTGAATCAGCACTGATTTCTTTTGTCTTGGATACTCCAGCAATATTCCTGCCATAATTATTAGCCTTGGGTATTCCCAAACATTATATATGCCAGTTCATTCTGTTGCTTTATCCCTAACATGAAATAAATTCAACAGAGGGTGTGAGATCTCTCATAATGGGCACAGCAGGTATGCAGAACCAGGGGCAATGCCATGTTGGTTGTGGGCAGAAGTCAGGTCACCATGCCTGACTCTGCTAACTGGCAGAGCTGTGCAAATTTCAGGGCTGGATAGCCATGAATACAAATCATTTGGCAGGTAAAACAGCTCCTGTTTATATGTATTTCAGCATTTTCCTGGAGTTCAGTATTAAATATTTATAGCAGGCAGAAGCAGCTTCGTGCTGGAAAAGTTTGGCGTTCTAGAATTTCACAGATTTGTAGAAAAGCTGCATAGAGGGTGGCATAAATGTGTAAAATGCTGTAAGGTTTTTTTCAACCTGTCAGGCCAGCAGCATGTCAGTGCTTATAACTAATCCCAGCACAAAGGCCCGGAGTTTACATTGTTGTCACTATAGATCTTGATGCAGTTGACAATGGCGCAACAATTGGCCAACAGAACGACATAAGAACAACAGTGTTCATTTTAATAGCATAGTTTAAAGTTGGATTAGCAGTACTGGGTCAAAGGTTAAGGAACTGAGCAGTACTTGGATGGATGGCAGTTGGTCTACTATCTAGCAACTGGAGGAATGGGTGCATGAAGGCCTCTGCTAATAGGATGTACACTATATTACCAAACGTATTGGGATGCCTGCCTTTACGCACACATGAACTTTAATGGTATCCCAGTCTTAGTCCGTAGGGTTCAATATTGAGTTGGCCCCCCCTTTGCAGCTATAACAGCTCCAACTCTTCTGGTTTAGGAGTGTGTCTATGGGAATGTTTGACCATTCTTCCAGAAGCTCATTTGTAAGGTCAGGCATTGATGTTGGATGAGAAGGCCTGGCTCGCAGTCTCGGCTCTAATTCATCCCAAAGGTGTTCTATTGAGTTAAGTCAGGACTTTATGCAGGCCAGTCAAGTTCCTCCACCCCAAACTCGCTCATCCATGTCTCTATGGACCTTGCCTTTTGCACTGGTCCAAATCATTTGGTGGAGGGGGGATTATGATGTGGGGTTGTTTTTCAGTGTTTGGGCTTGGCCCCTTAGTTCCAGGGAAGGGAACTCTTAAGGCATCAGCATACCAAGACATTTTGGACAATTTCATGCTCCCAACATTTTGGAAACAGTTTGGGGGTGGCCCCTTCCTGTTCCAACCTGGCTATGCACCACTGCACAAAGCAAGGTCCAGAAAGACATAATTGAGCTAGTTTGGGGTGGAGGAATTTGACTGGCCTGCACAGAGTCCTGGCCTCAACCCAATAGAAAACCTTTGGGATGAATTAGAGTGGAGACTGCGAGCCAGGCCTTCTCGTCCACATCAGTGTCCAACCTCACAAATGTGCTACTGGAAGAATGGTCAAACATCCTTGTGGACAGCCTTCCCAGAAGAGTTAAAGCTGTTATAGCTGCAAAGGGTGGGCCAACTCAATATTGAACCCTACGGACTAAAACTGGGATGCCATTAAAGTTCATGTGCGTGTAAAGGCAGGTGTCCCAATACTTTTGGTAATATAGTGTAGGTGGGTCTGGTTTGATAACATTGAGTGTATTGAAAGCATTATACTACAGGTTGTTGGGTATCAGTAGGCAAGGTCTGAATGAAAGATTCCCAAACACCAAAACATTTTTTGACCCTTATGTAAGGGAGCCTCCACCTATTTCATGCCCAAAAGAAGACAACTTAGTTACAAACAGTGATATAGTGGGGGGCTCAGGGTAGATCTTAAGAAGAATCTCAATAAACAAATTAAATATCGTCAGCTAAAAATACTTTTTTTTTAAAAAAAGATACTTACTGCCCATGGAGTCCAGCTCTGTTGATTCTTCTTAGGGCTGCGTATCCCTGGTGCCAACATATCGGATTTGGGAGCTGGCTGTGACTTCCTGATGATTCACAGCTGGCTCCACATTGCACTGTGCAAGAATGTGTGGTTCTAGAAGACCTTTCCTGCAGCTTCCTAGGATGTGTGACGCTTTCCAAGGAGGCTGCTTTGCAGCCCAAAGTAACTGCGCCCTCGCCTAGGTGGCAGCGGATACCTGTGACAAAAGGTTCCTGCTCTCCGCCAAAAAAAGAGAAAAAAAAAAGGCAAATCTGTTAGAAGAGGGGGGAAAGAATGAGCGATACTTTAATTCTGGAGTGTGGTCTTCCATGGGGTAGGGTGACCAGATGTCCCTGGTTTGTGGGGACAGTCCCTGATTTCAAGTGGTTGTCCCCAAAAGAAAAGGGTCCCAGATTCATCCCCAGTTTTCCAATGGCATCCACGGCCTGTTGGCTTGCCTGGCAACATTTTGCTTGAGAGGCACTTTTGTCATTTTCACTATGTGCATTACTTTCTCCTAACCTTTGAACTCTGTGCACTATTTACTCCTGTGCATTACGCATGCCTGACCTCTGAACTCTGTGAATTACCCACTTGTGATCCCCTGCACTTTGTTTATGTTACTGCAAGCACAATTTCACCATATGCATTATTCGTGGCAGCACGTTTTGTGTGCCAGTATCAGCCCCACCCTGTCCCACCTATTAAAAGTAGGCATGGTCAGTACGTTGTCCCTGGACTTCATCTTCAAAACCTGGTCATCTTGCCATGGAACCTTTCACACTTGGCCAGGATCAATCCCCTTTAGGTTCCTTACCCCCTACATTAGGTTAGATGGCATGGGTTAACACCTGGTTAGAATTTCTGTTTTAACTACCAAATTCTTCCAATATAAATTAAATAGGAAAAATTGCAAGACTCTACATGTCTCCCCCTTGCAATGTCTGGCAGTACTCTTGCGCTATGGTTGTGCATGAATACATTTGTATGTTATAAATCTATCTGCATCCGGGAAAGCAAAACATAAGGTTGACATTTAGCGATAAGACAATAAGAACACTATATCTAAATCCTCCCACACAGGGAAGTCATTACTCGGAAGCCATCAATTATCACTCAATACTAATCACCTGTTTTTTGTATCAGTCCTGAGCCTGCCAAGCAGGTGCACAGATACCATGGAGCACCATGTTCCAATTCCCTGGCCTGCCTCCCTGAACTGGCACAGGAAACTATCCCCCACTGAGTGTGGACACTTCAAAGAACAAACAGGCCAGGGTGAATGGTTAATCCATAACTACAGTCTTTCAAGTTAGCAAGGGAGGCCAGGATTTTGGGAAGGAATGCAGGAAAGCATATTTTGACCGATTGGTACAAAGGAAAGGCATATACCCCTGTTCTTAGGGGTCCATTTATAAATACCTGCGGTATTGCATAAGCCCATTCTCTTAATTGATTACGTTGACTTCCAACAAGCATTACAGTATCAGTAACCCCAATTATTTTTTTTTTTTGCCTCATTATGTTAATGTTCTCTGCTTGGTTGGAGAAGCTTTCCATCATGCATACATTTATTATTAATAAATAGCTGGTTAAATCCATGGCCTTCCCTATTGTCGGTGGCAACGCTATAGCAGCCAATCCTCTGGCTGCTGTGTTGTCACTCTCAGTGTCCATTCTCCAAGCTGAACCAATATAACTGTGTCAAAATATACCATACCCAGAATTCCTTTTTAACTGGTCCATGTAGTAAAATGTTTACTGAATTAAAAAAAAATCATTTTATACCATCTTATGGTCAATAATGGCATTGGGGGTCATGCAGATGAAAAGGATAACTGCTTTACGCCCATTCCCCATCCCAACTAACCACCCTTACCCACAAAGTCTGTGTTGACGAACTTTGAGCTTGCATAGGTGGCATCAATTTTAAATCAGTTTGAAATGTCTTTGGGATCATTTACAAGTACGTTTAACTTAAGGTTACTAGATGTTCAAAATTAAATCTGGGGAGACCCTACTTCCATGCCTACTTTTAAACTACACCCACAAAATTATGCCCCCGGTTTTTAACATGCCCTGAAACAATTGGTTACAGACTTTTGAAACAAGAGGCATACATTGAAGGTATAAAGACAAAATACTTTAGCACTATAAGATGGGTGAATTGCAGGTGTGGCCAAACTGTGTTAACAGTGGGAGTGGGTTAAAGGGGTGGTTAGCTAATACCTGAGCGCATGGGCGTCCGCAGAACTTTATCCAGGGGGGGGGGGGCATAATTTCAAGGTCATCCATGCTCTTCCCCTTTTTTGACAATATCATAATTACATTATCACGGTCAGAGACTGCAGACGTAGTACAGGAGATGGTCAGAGACTGCAGACATGATCCAGGAGATGGTCAGAGACTGCAGACGTACTTTAATACGGGGGGGGGGGGACCTATTTCAAGACGCCTGCGGGTACGCGAGTCCATAATCGATTGGTGGGGAAATTGGGTGAGGGTGACAATTGTGTCAAACCGGTGTGGACGTTAAGTGGGTAGAATATCACGATTTCATAAAACAGAAATATGGAAGTTACATACGGAGAACAAAGTTTTCAGACATTGGTTAACAAAGTCCCGTACAATTTTTGGCCCCCGTATTAAAACACCCACATCAAATTTTCATCCGTACCTTCATCCCAGAGGGGTCTAAATTAAAACTTGTAGATCATTGGAATTCAATTTGCATGAAC
>BLSH010053145.1:124390-138369 GCA_018402905.1 Glandirana rugosa | reverse complement strand
GACTCTACATGTCTCCCCCTTGCAATGTCTGGCAGTACTCTTGCGCTATGGTTGTGCATGAATACATTTGTATGTTATAAATCTATCTGCATCCGGGAAAGCAAAACATAAGGTTGACATTTAGCGATAAGACAATAAGAACACTATATCTAAATCCTCCCACACAGGGAAGTCATTACTCGGAAGCCATCAATTATCACTCAATACTAATCACCTGTTTTTTGTATCAGTCCTGAGCCTGCCAAGCAGGTGCACAGATACCATGGAGCACCATGTTCCAATTCCCTGGCCTGCCTCCCTGAACTGGCACAGGAAACTATCCCCCACTGAGTGTGGACACTTCAAAGAACAAACAGGCCAGGGTGAATGGTTAATCCATAACTACAGTCTTTCAAGTTAGCAAGGGAGGCCAGGATTTTGGGAAGGAATGCAGGGAAGCATATTTTGACCGATTGGTACAAAGGAAAGGCATATACCCCTGTTCTTAGGGGTCCATTTATAAATACCTGCGGTATTACATAAGCCCATTCTCTTAATTGATTACATTGACTTCCAACAAGCATTACAGTATCAGTAACCCCAATTATTTTTTTTGTGCCTCATTATGTTAATGTTCTCTGCTTGGTTGCAGAAACTTTCCATCATGCATACATTTATTATTAATAAATAGCTGGTTAAATCCATGGCCTTCCCTATTGTCGGTGGCAACGCTATAGCAGCCAATCCTCTGGCTGCTGTGTTGTCACTCTCAGTGTCCATTCTCCAAGCTGAACCAATATAACTGTGTCGAAATATACCATACCCATAATTCCTTTTTAACTGGTCCATGTAGTAAAATGTTTACTGAATTAAAAAAAAATCATTTTACACCATCTTATGGTCAATAATGGCATTGGGGGTCATGCAGATGAAAAGAATAACTGCTTTATGCCCATTCCCCATCCCAACTAACCACCCTTACCCACAAAGTCTGTGTTGACGAACTTTGAGTTTGCATAGGTGGCATCAATTTTAAATCAGTTTGAAATGTCTTTGGGATCATTTACAAGTACGTTTAACTTAAGGTTACTAGATGTTCAAAATTAAATCTGGGGAGACCCTACTTCCATGCCTACTTTTAAACTACGCCCACAAAATTATGCCCCTGGTTTTTAACATGCCCTGAAACAATTGGTTACAGACTTTTGAAACAAGAGGCATACATTGAAGGTATAAAGACAAAATACTTTAGCACTATAAGATGGGTGAATTGCAGGTGTGGCCAAACTGTTAACAGTGGGAGTGGGTTAAAGGGGTGGGTAGCTAATACCTGAGCGCATGGGCGTCCGCAGAACTTTTTCCAGGGGGGGGGGCATAATTTCAAGGTCATCCATGCTCTGCCCCTTTTTGACAATGTCATAATTACATTATCACGGTCAGAGACTGTGGTCAGAGACTGCAGACATGATCCAGGAGATGGTCAGAGACTGCAGACGTGATACAGGAGATGGTCAGAGACTGCAGACATGATCCAGGAGATGATCAGAGACTGCAGACCTGATACAGGAGATGATCAGAGACTGCAGACGTGATACAGGAGACAGTCAGGGACTGCAGACATGATACAGGAGATGGTCAGAAACTGCAGACATGGTACAGGAGACGGTCAGAGACTGCGGACATAGTACAGGATACGGTCAGAGACTGCGGACATAGTACAGGAGATGGTCAGAGACTGCAAACATAGTACAGGATACGGTCAGAGACTGCGGACATGGAACAGGAGACAGTCAGAGACTGCATACATAGCACAGGAGACAGTCAGAGAACCCCTGATCTGATCCCTGATTCCAGGGGGGGGCAATTGCCCCCCCCTTGCCCCTACCTGCGGACGCCCATGCCTGAGCTTATGCTGCTGTAGGTCAAGAGAGTGTAATGCAGAGTGTGCAAGGACAAGGTCGTCCAGTGTCCAGGGCAAAAATGTCAAACTGCGCCCCCAGGGTGGAGTAATTGGCAGGGCTAATAGTGCGCACAGCCCCAAGCTGAAACATACATAATGATTATGACATGTGCCAAAATTGTACCGATGCTTGTAGCACACCAAAGCAAACGGAGGACTTTAATGGCAGTGCACAATCTGTCCCGCAGAACAATATTGGGCTAACAGAGTGGAAGGCAGAAATGCCCCAGCATTGGGGTAAGGAAAATATCCCTGTGTTGGTGGTGTCACTAGAAGAAAAAAAAAATCTCCTGTGAGTCACAATAGAGAAAAAAATACCCTGCATCAATGGTGTCACTTGAAGGAAAATATCCCCCTGCAACGGTGGTGTCATTGGAAGGGAAAAAATTCCCCTGCATTAGTGGTGTCCCTACAAGGTAAAATGTCCCTATGTTGGTGGTGTCACTGCAAGGAAAAAATGTCCCTGATTACCGTCTGTCTCTTTTAGCTTTGGTTAGCTTTGTCTGCTGGTCCATCCAAAGCCTAGACATTTTCCCTACAGCACTAACTCCATGCAGCCTGCCACATAAAGTCTTTTCTCCTGGCCAGGTTCAAATCCTGCCCCACTGAAGGTGGCGGGCTGGAAGGGTTACAGTGTGGCATGCCTGAGTAACAGTGTATGAGGCACAGCAGCCTTATTAGCGAGAAGGTGGTGTGTTCTCAGTGGATACCCTGCTCTCTTCCACCCACAGTAAACTGCTATTGGAGGGAGGAGAGAGCAGAATCCTCCCTCCAGCAGCTATTAAGGCCCCTGCTCCTTTTGAGATACAGTTGTGCTCATAAGTTTACATACCCTGGCAGAATTTATGATTTCTTGGCCATTTTTCAGAGAATATGAATGAGAACACAAAAGTATTTCTTTCACTCATGGTTAGTGTTTAGTTGAAGCCATTTGTTATCAATCTACTATGTTTACTCTTTTTTAAATCATAATGACAACAGAAACTACCCAAATGACCCTGATCAAAAGTTTATATACCCTGGTGATTTTGTCTGATAACATGCACACAAGTTGACACAAAGTGGTTTGAATGGCTATTAAAGGTAACCATCCTCACCTGTGATTTGTTTGCTTGTAATTAGTGTGTGTGTATAAAAGGTCAATGAGTTTCTGGGCTCCTGACAGACCCTTGCACCTTTCATCCAGTGCTGCACTGAGGTTTCTGGATTCTGAGTCATGGGGAATGCAAAAGAATTGTCAAAGTATCTGTGGGAAAAGGTAGTTGAACTGTATAAAACAGGAAAGGGATATAAAAAGATATAAGGGATTGAGAATGCCAATCAGCAGTGTTCAAACTCTAATCAAGAAGTGGAAAATGAGGGGTTCTGTTGAAACCAGGTAGACCAACTAAGATTTCAGCCACAACTGCCAGGAAAATTGTTCGGGATGCAAAGGAAAACCAACAAATAACTTCAGGACTCTGAAACATGTGTTGTGGCTGTTTCAAGATGCACAATAAGGAGGCACTTGAAGAAAGATGGGCTGTATGGTCGAGTCGCCAGAAGCAAGCAATTACTACGCAAATGTGACAAAGTATACCACCCACTTACAATACGCCAAACAGCACAGAGACAAGCCTCACATCTTCTGGCACAAAGTCATTTGGAGTGATGAGACCAAAATTGAACTTTTTGGTCACAACCATAAACCCTATATTTGGAGAGGAGTCAACAAGGCCTGTGAAGGAGGTGGATCGCTGATGTTTTGGGGATGTGTGAGCTACAAAGGCACAGAAAATTTGGTCAAAATTGATGGCAAGATGAATGCAGTATGTTATCAAAAAAAAAAAAAAAGGAGGAACATTTGCATTCATCAGCCAGAAGGCTGCGCATGGGACGTACTTGGACATTCCAACATGACAATGATCCAAAACACAAAGCCAAGTTGACCTGTCATTGGCTACAGCAGAATAAAGTGAAGGTTCTGGGGTGGCCATCCCAGTCTCCTGACCTCAATATCATTGAGCCACTCTGGGGAGATCTCAAACGTGCAGTTCATGCAAGACAACCCAAGAATTTCCAGGAACTGGAGGCTTTTTGCCAAGAGGAATGGGCAGCTTTACCATCTGAGAAGATAAAGAGCCTCGTCCACAAATACCACACAAGACTTCAAGCTGTCATTGATGTTAAAGGGGGCAATACACGGTATTAAGAACTGGGGTATGTAAACTTTTGATCAGGGTCATTTGGGTAGTTTCTGTTGTCATTATGATTTAAAAAGAGTAAACACAGTTGACTGATAATAAATGGCTTCAGCCAAACACTAACCATGAGTGAAAAATGTTTTTGTGTTCTCATTCATATTCTCTGAAAAATGGCCAAGAAATCATAAATTCTGCCACGGTATGTAAACTTATGAGCACAACTGTATGTGACACTTCCATCATTCCTGGGTTAGATCTCAGGGATATGGATTAAAGCGGTAGTAAACCCATGCATTTAACAGGTTGAAAAACAGTCACATTTCCGGCACGTGCCGGAAATGTAACACTCCCATTGGTTGTGCTCTAAACCAAACTGTCAAACCATCCAATGGCTGGTGTCATAGCTGATCACATGTGCAGCATCATGGCAGTTGTAGATTAAACAGAGGCCAAGATGGCAGCTTCCTTGGCTGAAAATGATAGGAGGGTTTACTACCACTTTAAGTAATGCCCAGTTCAAATTAACTAACCCAGGGAGTTCAGGATTAACTAATGCAGATAATTCAGGGGTCAGGAGTAAATAAAGCACAGGATTAAGTAATTCAAAGAGTTGAGGGGTCAGGATTAAGTAACACACAGGGTTATGGGTCAGAATTAAGTAGCACACATGGTAAGAGTCAGGATTAAGGAAAAGGGTGGGACACTGTGTAAAATCTACATAAAAGCAGAATGCAATGATTTCCAAATTTCATAAACCCATATTTAATCACAAAAGAAAATAGAAAACATATCAAAAATGTAAAAATGTGCCAAGGTAATTTTGAAATTGATTGCAGAAACACATTTCAAATAGTTGGGATAGGGCCACGCTTACCATGGTGTAAAATCCCCTCTTCTTTTAACAACACTCTGTAAACATCTAGGAACTGAGATCAGTTGGTGGAGTTTTCAGAGAGGAATGTTGCCCAATCTTGACTGATGTAGAATTCTGACTGCTCAAGTCCTGGGTCTTCTTTGTCATATATTTGTCATTTCAAGATGCACTAAATATTTTCAATTGGTGAAAGGTCTGGTTGCAGGCAGGCCAGTTAAGCACCCAGACTCTTCTACTAAGAAGCCATGTTGTTGTCATAGATGCAGTATGTGGTTTAACATTGTCCTGCCAAAAAATATACAAGGCCTTCCCTGAAAAAAAATGTCACTTGGATGGGAGCATATTCTTATCTAAAACCTGGACATATTTTTTAGCATCGATGACGCCTTTCCAGATGTGCAAGCTGCCCATTCCATACACACTGATGCACCCCCATACCATCACAATGCAGGTTTTTGAAGCACCGATAAAAAGCTGGAAGGCCCTTCACCTCGCATCATTCTTCCATCTCTTCCTTGTTAGTACCACTTACATTGACAGCTTTTTGTTGCTCTGCCCCAACTTTTTTGAGACATGTTGATGTCAATTTCAATATTTCCTTGTTTCTTTCTTAAACTGGCACATTTTCTCAGTTTAAACTTTTGACATGGTTTCTATTTTCTATTGTGAATAAAATATGGGTTTATGAGATTTTCAAATCAGTGCAAGGTTAAAGGTCAGGATTAAGTCATGCAGAGTTTGAGGATCAAGATAAAGTAACACACAAAAGTCAAAAACCAGGTTTAAGTAACACAGAGACTTCAGGGTTGAGCAGTAAGCAATGCACAGGGTTCAGGGGTCAGGAGTAAGGAAGTAATGCCCAGGGACTGTCCCCGGTAAACAGGGACAATGGTAACCTTAATTTGAGTTGTTTTAAAGCGGAACTAAATTCTGTCAATCAGCATTAACTATTTTTAATCCTTATGCTACCAGCTTTAGTAAATATATAGGAAAGTATATTATACAGTATTTACTTGTTTTAAACACTGTTTTTTTTTTTTTTACATTTCTTCAGTTACTCATGGTTTCTGTCCTAGGTCAAAAATTTGAGATGCATCCCAAGATGGGGGGAGGGGTGGTTTTGTGGTGCTCAGTTACAGTTAAATTCCATTTAAAGAGGGTTTTGCATTTCCATAGACTTTATAACAATGCATCTGATGTGAAGTAAAAGCCTGTGAACACAGGCCCTCATACTTGCTGCAGATGAAACTGGCCCTCAGGAATCTTCAATGTCCCTTGCCAAAATCTCCCGTGGCCACAACTGCACAGTAGAATCAAAAACTTCTATATAGCCATCTCCTTAACTGCTGGTGAAACAGGTGAGGGGGGTTAAGATTTTCAACTAAGATAACTTCTATATATTGTTTTCATATTGTTGTCAGTTTGAATTGCCCAGGCATGTAACAGGTTTACGTTAAGTGGCTTCCAATAACGTAATTGACAATGTAATTTACTTATCAAATTTCTCATTCTCTTTCTTAAGAATGTTATTCTGCAATATTTTTTATTCAATATTTGCATGATTGCACAGTGTATAAAAAAATACAACAGGCTGGATGAGTAAACTTTGTTTAACTAAGCAGTGCCTTTCGCAGGAAAAAGATAGATGAGAGGTAACCCATTCCATCCCTTTTTCCATTGTAACCTGCCGGCTCAGAATTTTGGTCTATGCTGTCACCTATGCCTGGGGTCTCCATAATACACTGGACAGATTAGAGGAATCCATAAAAAAGAAAACACAGATCAAGACCAAACATCTCATCCGGCAACCTATGGCTATCCTAACTTTGTGGAGCTAAAGTCTAAATCCTGGTACACATAGTAAGGGAGCTGAACGAAAAAAAAACTGAAGAGCTCTGAAAGAGGTCGCTGTATTAATGATGCAATTTTAGTACAGTGATCTCCCCGCTTAGGTATTGTGTTCTGACAGGGGGACATACGTGCCCCCCCCCCCCACCAGTCAGCACTTGTAGTGCTGATTGGATGTCGATCAGCTTCTGGTTTTCTGGTAAGCTTGTTCGACAGAAGCTGTCCTTGAGATCAGCTTATGTCAACCAAGGACCTGTACACAAGGGCCGAATGATGGCCAGTATCTACTGTACCGGCTGATTTCGGCCCGTCTGTACGGGGCTTTAGACTGGAATTTAGATCCTCAGCATTCCCAGGATCTCATAGGAAGACTGAGTGACATCACCAGCACCTAGGCAAGAAGGCAGAAAACCAAAGCCCAAAGAAATATTTTTTGCGTTTTGGTTGTTTTGGCTACTATATTGGTCTGGGCTGCAAAGTCCACCAGAAAGCCTCTTTTCCACAGCACCACTGTGGTTTTCCTGCAGTGTAGGTTCAGTGCAGTGTACCTGTGGTTTTTGTGTGGGTTACCTGTGTTTTCCCATGGTCCTCCATTAGATTGGGCTAAGTGTAGTATAAAGTTGGCCACATTGGTCACATAAATGCACCTGCCAGCCCAGGTTGTCTGAGCCTATTAAGCACTAATACGCACATCCTGCACTAACAGGATTACAAAGATTTAATTACTGGTCTGATCCTACATTGCTTCTCCCAAGATTCCAATTCTTAATCGTGCCTTCCAGGCAAAGATGACTGGACATTTTCTGTTTTGCTGAAGGCATCTTTACACATTACATCAATTCTGATCCAATTTTGTGTGATGATAAATTTCTTCATTTGTGTACTTGTGAGTTCCATGTTGTGGGGCAGCAGGAACAACAAATGTGTCCTGGGTGGAACTTTCTTTTTTTTTTTTTTTAATGGAAGTAACTTCAAATTTACCAATCTGATGTGTTTCCCTAAAGCAGTGGTTCTCAACTCCTATCCTCGGGACCCACCAACAGGCCAGATTTTAAGTATTACCTTGGGGAGATGCAGACTAGAATACTGCAATCACTGAGCAGCAAATTATATCACTTGTGATGTATTGCAGTTATCTTGCAAACCTGGCCTGTTAGTGGGTCCTGAGGACAGGAGTTGAGAACTACTGCCCTAAAGCAAACTTGTACTTTGCCCACCTAAAGTGTCAAGTCCACCTGATGGTCTGATCCCCCACCCTCCACACACACTTCCACTACATATGCAGTTGATATTTTCCTTCCTCACACTCCACTGCTGCTTTATTCACATGCTGGAGCCAATGAGATAGCCAGTATTTCCAGGCATGGTGGAGAATGTGTCTCTACATACTTTGTCCCATGACTCAGGGCCGGGTGCCTAAATAGCCAATTGCTTGGACCAAGTGCTGTCACATGGGAATCAGATGGAAAGTAAACTCCTACCAACCCAATAGTAAGCCGCCTAGAGGGCTGAATGCAATGAATTGTGCAATCATTTTATTAGAAACTACAAAGCTGGCACTGCTGATTTCTATCTGGGTTGATCTTTCACCACATATGGGTTCCCTTCCACCACTCTGACATATTTATGTATCCCTTGAACAGGTTGTGGACCTCCTCAGCTTCAGGGCATGCTTCCAAAAATCTTCTCCCTTAGGCCCCTTTCACACTGGCGGAGTCCGCCAGCTGATCCGCCTGTTCAGCAGGGGATCTCTCCACTGAGCAAGTGGCTGACAGATCAGTATCCACTCTACTGATCCACTCTACATAGATGACAGCCTGCTGTCATCTATGGGCTGTTGGATGGAAACGGACCACCTGTCTGTTTTTAGCTGAGAGGATCGGATATAAAAGAAGGTCCGGATGGCCGCACTCCAATTAATTCCTTTATTTCAAAATAGGTCCATACAATACAGAAATATGGGAGCAAAATATGACGCGTTTCACACCCGTGTATGGGTGCTTAATTATAGCTCAGATGTTGGCTGGTGTCAGCAGACACATGTCCGTTGACGTCCGCCATTCCATAGGGAGCAATAGATAAGTGCCAAATGGCACAAAGCAAGGTCCATAAAGACATGGATAATGGAGTTTGGGGTGGAGGAACTTGACTGGCCTGCACAGAGTCCTGACCTCAACCCCATAGAACACCTTTGGGATGAATTAGAGCGGAGTCAGCAAGCCAGACCTTCTCATCCAACATCAGTGCCTGACCTCACAAATGCACTTCTGGAAGAATGGTCAAACGTCCCATAAACACCCTCCTAAACCCTGTGGACAGCCTTCCCAGAAGAGTTGAAGCTGTTATAGCGGCAAAGGGTGGGCCAACTCAATATTGAATCTTACGGACTAACATTGGGAGGCTATTAAAGATCATGTGTGTGTGTGTAAAGGTAGGCATCCCAATACTTTTCGTAATATAGGGTATGACAAAATGGTAGTGTGAGGACATAATTTGGCTGAAAGCAACACTGCATTGGCTGAATTTCCCATTCATCACAACACAATTGAATAGTTCTACATACAGAAAGCAAATATTTATTCAGATGACAAGTGCTAATCTATTGCAAGTCATGCCCAGCAAGGCAATGCAAACATAGGGACTGTGGCAGTGATGATGCAGAATTCTGCCATCCAGACATTGTCATAAACAACACCAAACTAGGAAAGCAGGACCCAGGATATAAATAAATACTGTATATAGTGTTACAGGGGCATTAGGGCTTCAGACCAGTGGAATGCAGGAAATGTTAATTTATGTACATATATAAAAACAAAAATTGATGTAAACAGCTCATGGAAAAGGAAGATTTCCTGTTCATATCTGCGTGAGAGGTAAGAATTTTTGATAGTAGCTCTTAGTCACGTCAATCATCAATTCTTGCGTACATTCAGGGAGCTCACCCGAAAACAGACCTGGAGGGTTAAACACAGAGAGAACATCAGATAACAAACACCTAAAATAGTTAGATCTGTCTCTTTTGACCCATAGTGATCAGATACTTCCCTTTTATCTCAAATCTGGTGTAGAAAATGTCAGCAGGAAATGGAAAGTTGCTTAAAAAGGTTAAATGGAACATTCTCCCCCCCCCCAGGGTGGAAAGAAGCATTTCTCCACTTGGTTATGTTATTAAACCTGAGCTATGTAGAATGCAACAGTCCACAAACTGTTAGTATAATGACATATGTCACAAACATTCTGAGACTTAACAGGGAGTGTGGTCCACAACGCCTGCAGAACGACTTCGAAGATCATTTAGCCCCGTAGAAAGTCTCTCTCAAACCTGTGCAGTACAGCACTACTGAATATGAAGCACAACCTACATACAGGTTAAACAGATTTGATGGTCCTCATGTAATACAACATTTCAAACAATAAAGAGAAACAAGAATTCAAATCATTTACACCCACTGGTAACAAGAATTACAAAAAAGCTGACTGAAATCAATTGTATACATAAAATGACAACCGACCTTATGCGAGTATAAACGATCACAGTAAACAAATACGTCCATATTTGAGGGACAGCAAAGTTAGTGTTACTAAACCCAGGACCATGCATTCACTATATCTGGTCTCAGGGTGGATTTGATTTAAATCATTAATAAAAAGGCTTGATTTAAATCAAAATTTTTAACCACTTTAAGACCAAGCCTGTTTTTTGGGTTCGGTGGTTGCGAGTTAAAATCCGTTTTTTTTGCTACAAAATTAGTAAGAACCCCCAAACATTATATATTTTTTTCTAACACCCTAGAGAATAAAATAGCGGCCATTGCAAAACTTTATGTCACACCGTATTTGCGCAGCGGTCTTACAATGATTTTTTTTTTTTTTAATTTAGTTTTTTGAGTTGAAAAATAAGAAAACAGTAAAGTTAGGCCAATTTTTTTCCATATTGTGAAAGATAATGTTACGCCGAGTAAAATGATACCCAACATGTCATGCTTCAAAATTGCATCCGTTCGCAGAATGGCGACAAACTTTCCAACATAAAAATCTCCATTGGCGACGTTTAAAAAATTCTACAGGTTAGCATTTTTGAGTTACAGAGGAGGTCTAGTGCTAGAATTATTGCTCTCACTCTAATGATTGTGGCGATACCTCACATGTGTGGTTTGCACACCGTTTTCATATGTGGGCGGGACTTATATGCGTTCACTTCTGCGCGCTCGCAAGGATGGTGCACTTTAAATTTTTTTTTTTTAATTATTTATTTTACTTTTACACCATAGTTTTTTTTTAAAAAAAATTTCGATCACTTTTATTCCTATTACAAGAAATGTAAACATTCCTTGTAATAGAAAAAAGCATGCCAGGACCTCCTAAATATGAGATCTGGGGTCAAAAAGACCTCACATCTCATATTTACACTTAAATGCAAAAAAAAACAAAAAAAAAAAAAATGTCCCCTTTAAGATCACAGGACGGAAGTGACTTGTGACGTCGCTTCCGCCCAGCCATGTTATGGAGCCGAGTGAGCAGCTACAGCCGCTCACGGAAACTGGAGGGGATGGATCGGAAAGCGCCGGGAGGGGGGGGCACCTCTGCCGCCACTGATAAAAGTGATCTTGCGGCGAATCCGCTGCTGAGACCACTTTTATCAAACGCAGAATTGCCTGCAGAAAAAAAAAAAGATACCGGGGTTATGGTAGCTATCTGCTACCATAACAACAGTATTCCACGTCAAACTGCCGCCATCAAATGACAGCGGGCGGTCCGGAAGTGGTTAAAGAGTAACTGTCATCTCTGTCCAACAGTGGCTCCTCCTCTGACCCGCTGTTGACTCACCGACACTCCCATTCACTTTAATAGGACGGCTGGTCATGCGGCAGTGACATAACAAGGTGAGGGACGTGGCGGCAGCAGGTGAGTGGATGCCCGCTAACAGGCGCTGCCATGATGGATCTAAAATGACAGGTACTCTTTAAATGTAAGGACTTAGGCCTCATACACACGGACGTTTCTAAAAAAATAAACAAAACGTCAGGCCCGACGTCAAGGAAAAAAAGTCAGCGTTTTTGGGCGTTATGCATCAGCGTTTTTGAGCGTTAGTGAGCGTCGGCGTCAATAGGCGTTTTTTAAAAAAAATCATCCCTCTGCTATTTTTCAACCTAAAAATGTCGGCGTCAAAAAACGCCGGAAAACGCCAGTATAATAATAGGTGGCGTTTGTTGGCATATTGTGGCGTCGGCGTCAAAAAATGCCAAAACGTTACAGCCTCAAAACGCTCTGGCTGTGGGTTCTAGTTTCAGCTCACTGACGCCGACGCCATCTACAGCTCAAAAACGTCGGCGTTTTTATGGGGCCATTGACTAACATGGAGAGCTGCAAAAAACGCCAGAAAACGCCGGCGTCAAAAAACGTCCGTGTGTATGAGGCCTTATTCTTGCTGGTAGTTAGAATCGTTAATATTTGCAAACAAAATTAAGGTTTCCTATTTAGCATAATAAGCTGTCAGGTTAGTAAAACAGCGATATCAGAACCGATTTAATCATACAGTTTGTAGTGTACATAGATTTGCAAAACAATGGGATAAAGGAGTATTCCTGAACTTTGTATTATCTCATGGTTAATGTGAAATTGTGTGAATGCATCAATGCAGTGCATGTTATCTCAACTTGAATAGCTTGGATTCATTGAATGAGTTTACCAAAAATTTAAATATTTCAGGATATCTAGCCTCATGCTACATAACTAAGCTCCATTTCATGCTGAATAACCTAAATTATTAATGTATCTTGAATAGAAAACTATCTTTAGATGTATTTTTGCTCCAAAAGCATTTTATTAAAATAAATTTGATAAACATCAAAAAAATCTGATTTAAAATGTTACTAAACCCACAACAGTAAAATCTATCTGTATATGCAGAATAGCATGTGTAGATGGTAGAAAACCTATTATCCTTAGTTACTCCATCTTGTTTGTGTAAATGTTGCTTTAAGAAGTTTATGCTGACAAAGTTTTCTGTTCATCTCGGCAGGGTTTTGTTCCTCTACATGCCACATTCCTTTCTCTGGCTGGTGTGTGAAGGAATGGACCTTGGGGAGAGAACATTTTGTCCAGATAAGAAGTTGCTAATAAAGTCTCTACATGAGAAAGCGTATGATTCTGCAGTTAGTGTACCCTTTGTATCTTGTAACAAAGGACACCTGTTTTTAGAAAATATTGATAACTGCTATACAAGACAACTATTCTTTTTTCCTATAAGACACGTAATTACGTATCCCCTCCCTTGTATGAATTATGTATTTCTTTGTCTAAAAGGTGTATAAAACCGCCCACCATGCCAGTAAAATTAGAGTCTATTTTCACCATGCTTTGTGTTTGCTTGTGATCATTGGGGCTTGGGTGAAGACGGTCTCTCCTTGGGCGCCCAAGCTTAAGACAGACTGGCAGAGAGATGATAGCCGAGGGTTATCATAGCAGTTCCTAACAAGTGGAGGTCCCACCGAGATCGGATCATCATCCCTTTTGGACCCCCGGGTAAGATTTAACATTATTTTGTTTATCTATCCGGGTGTTCTCGGGCTCTGATTTAAATCCGATCTTTGAACTATGGCCCACTCCGGGAAGTAGCCATAAGTCTCCAGGAGACTTAATGTTGGGGAACTGCGGCTTGCTCCGGGTAGCAGCCATTATATGAAATGAAGCACTCCGGGTAGTAGCTTATTTCATAGAGAAAGAGTCTCCGGGAAGACTCAGAAAAGTACTGTTAGATATAGTGTACTTTTATAATTGTCAGTCTGTCTTGGGTAATCTTGCTACTTTGCTTTTCTTTACTGTCGCAATACGCTGTCATTTCTTTTCGTTTCATCGTTCTAATGGGTTCTGTCTGACTGTTAATATTTTCATGTGATATAGATTGTCATGAAAAGACTCAGAAGGGCCTCTGAGAAAGAGATACTTTATTCGATGATGGGCCTCACGAAGTAAAGTATATTACCGACGATGGGCCTCGTTCGGCGTCAAGGGGTTGTAATTCAGAGGACCTCTGAATACCGATGAAGGGCCTCACCCGGTATCAAGTTTCTAGCCTAAATTTAGTCTCGGGCTCTTGTGGGCCTATCTATTTGTTTTATTACAATTTAGAATG
>BLSH010053145.1:108203-122288 GCA_018402905.1 Glandirana rugosa | reverse complement strand
AGCCCTGACCTCGAAAAAAAAGAGTCAAGACAAGGGGGTATTAACGGAGGTGGACAACCTTGACCCTGAAAATGAACTGCTACCTGAACTTTGGACAATGGCCCTTAATCCCCCTGATCCTACCCCCATTTCTAGTGATTTTATTGACTTTTCTCATGTGTATTAGTACAGAGGTGGTCATTACCCAAGAGGGGTAAAACTCCCAGTCTCACAACACTCTGGTATAACACAACATATATATATGTAGCCACCTTTACTTTTGATTACTGCCATATAGTTCACTGTCCTATAGTATTTTGTCAGTGTAAATTTTTATACTCATAGGGGTATATATATATAGATGTTCAAAGAGGGGTTCAAGGTGAACTCAAAGCCAGAGATCAAGTAACAGCTGGATTTAAACTCCTTATCCCCATAATAACTCAAGTATAGACAACCCATGGGATCAGTATTTTGGGTGGCTCCCCGGTTGGAAATAAGCCCTAGTTCAATCTTTTACAATCATTGGGGGATATTTACTGGATATGTGGTGATACTAAGCTAGACACTCCCTGGAAGGGAGAATGTGCACTGGCCAAAGTCATTGTGCCCTTGCACATCCTTTCTGAAGAGGAGTCAGAATTCAGCCCAGGCCCCCTCTCTAGGAGGAAAAGAGGAGCCCCTGCAGGTAGCTTTGACCCACATATATTGGGGTACCAAGAGGGGTCCCAGATGAGTTCAAAGCCAGAGACCAAGTTGCAGCAGGCTTTGAATCTCTGTTCCCTCTTGTAACCATAAACAAGAATGTAGACTGGATTAACTACATGTATTATAATCAACAGAAGTTTGTTAATTACACTAGGGATGCTTTAAAGGGAATAGCAGAACAGTTAGAAGCCACCCCCCAGATGACATTTCAGGATAGAATGGCCCTAGACATGATCCTTGCTGAGAAAGGGGGAACATGTAAATTTATTGACATGGTAGAAGGTTGTTGCACATACATTCCAGATAACACTGGACCAAATGGGAAAGTCACCCTAGCTATAAAGAAACTAGAAGACCTGTCAATAGAACTCAAGAAGAATTCGGGCATAGATAATATTTGGGATCAATACTTTGGGTGGTTCACTAGCTGGAAGCAGGCCCTTATTCAGCTAGGTCTTATCATATTAATCATACTCATAGTTATGGGTATAGTTGTATGCTGTGTTATTCCATGTTTTAGGAAAATGCTTAGTAAAGGAGTTGACAATCTCTCTATGTATTTCTCCCTACTTCCTAACCAGACAACCCTCTCAGATTCTGGCCAATACACTGAGTACATTAAAAGACATAGACAAAAGAAAAAGAATCTTATTATTTAAAGAAGGATGGACATGGTCCTCTCTTTGATCCAAGAGTTCTATGTCCACTAATTTCCCTAGGAAACTATATGTTTCTGACAATGTCTAGTATGGTCCTGGAAGTATGGAGAAAACCTATAGAAATCTAGTATGGTCCTGGAAGTATGGAGAAAAACAATAGTGTTGTTTTTAAGAGGGGAAACTGTAGATGGTAGAAAACCTATTATCCTTAGTTACTCCATCTTGTTTGTGTAAATGTTGCTTTAAGAAGTTTATGCTGACAAAGTTTTCTGTTCATCTCGGCAGGGTTTTGTTCCTCTACATGCCACATTCCTTTCTCTGGCTGGTGTGTGAAGGAATGGACCTTGGGGAGAGAACATTTTGTACAGATAAGAAGTTGCTAATAAAGTCTCTACATGAGAAAGCGTATGATTCTGCAGTTAGTGTACCCTTTGTATCTTGTAACAAAGGACACCTGTTTATAAAAAAAATTGATAACTGCTATACAAGACAACTATTCTTTTTTCCTATAAGACACGTAATTACATATCCCCTCCCTTGTATGAATTATTTCTTTGTCTAAAAGGTGTATAAAACCGCCCACCATGCCAGTAAAATTAGAGTCTGTTTTCACCATGCTTTGTGTTTGCTTGTGATCATTGGGGTGAAGACGGGCTCTCCTTGGGCGCCCAAGCTTAAGACAGACTGACAGAGAGATGATAGCCGAGGGTTATCATAGCAGTTCCTAACAGCATGCTTGCTATACTCACTGTGTAACTTAAGGTGTTAATCCTCTGTATTGTGTAAAAAGGCTGTTTGATCTTGTATGGCCAGATACTTCCTTCTTGCCCTGTCTACTATATTAGACTCTACTATACTATGTAGACAGAGAGACCTCTGGAGGGCACATATATATTTCAGTTGCACCTCATTCCCCAAAATAGGAATTTAGAGGATAATAGACCGGTGAGGTCTATATATGGGGTATGGGAATGTTTGCAGTGCTGAAATGGAATGCAAGTGACAAAATCGGAAGTAAAATTAATCAAATTTAATAAAAATCGTTTAAAAAGTTGTTGACAATAACATGGTTTGTACATTCATGGATAGTGCAGGTTGATTACATATTTAGTAATTTCTTAGGTTCAGAAGTCACACTGGTATGAAAAAAGGACGTCCCAACGTGTTTCGCCGTAGGATTGGCTTCTTCAGGGGACAGATGGTATCTCACCAGTCAATTCCGTGCAGAAGCCCCAGCCTCACCCAAAAAGGACCAATGTACCAGGTTAAGGTACGTCGTAACATGGGACGCACTTCACTGTGTATAATTATGAGGTATTAGATGCAATAGACCAGGAGCCGGAGTGCCACAGAAATGAATAGGCATACCCGAACAATATGGCGGTGTGGAACCGGCAAGGCTCCTGGAAACCTAGTACACTGGTCCTTTTTGGGCGAGGCTGGGGCTTCTGCAGGGAATTGACTGGTGAGATACCATCTGCCCCTGAAGAAGCCAATCCTACGGCGAAACATGTTGGCACATCCTTTTTTCATAGCAGTGTGAGTTCTGTACCTAAGAAATGACTAAATATGTAATCAACCTACACTATACATTAATGTACAAGCCCGCAAACATTCCCATACCCCATATATAGACCTCACCGAGTCTATTATCCTCTAAAATCTACTATACTATATTACATGCAGGCAGTGTGGAAATATTGCACATGCTCTGTTTGATCTTTCTGTTTCACATGGACACAGACTACAGTGCATTTATAGAGCCAGTGATTGTTTATTTGTGAACTGAGCATGTAATTTGCAAAGCACCAATCAGCTCTGGCTGGATTGTGGGTGAAGGGTCACTGATGCAAAGGAAGTTACGTCATCAGAGTGAAATGTCTCAGCCTATACGAACACTGTGGAAGCCCTGGCTACTTGCAGTTTATCACCTGACTGCAATATACAGATGAAAAAAAGGTATATCGCAGCAGTATTTTGATATAAAGAGAAGATTTAGAAGCTGTGTGCAATGTGGGAGGGGGGGGGGGGGTGAATTGTTTTTATATTGCTGGGTTTAGTAACACTTTAAATAAAATAAAAAAATTTAAAAAAAAATCATTGATTTTTTTAATCCACTCTTTTGGGCTCCCATAGCACACAGAACACGGAAATGCAATTGTTTTAGTAAATATAAACTGCTAAATACCTTTTCTCATCAGCAGTATGTAGCGGTCTTGTGACTTCATTTCAGTGTCCTGCCCAGCTTGCAGGAGGAGTTTTCATTCTACTCTGACTGTCCTATGAGGCTGCAGGACCCCTGACCCTCTGTCTGGGCAGTGCTGTTTGGCCCTGTGCTGATCACATGCACCCTCCCAAAAAAAAAAAAAACTCTCTAGCAATACACGCCAAACTGAGCGCGTGAAGAGTGCCCCCAAGGCTCTGTTCTATCAGCAGATAGATTAGGGAATGTGGAAGAAGGGGAGGGGAGGATTACAGAAGACAGGCTCAAACAGCCTTTTTACACAATGTGCAGGATTAACCCCTTAGGTTCCATGGTGAGTATAACGAGCATGCTATACTGCATATACAGACTGATTTTACTGTTGTGGGTTTAGTAACACTAAGTCAGAACTACAATATGGCTTCCAATTAAAAATATGTGCAGCAGAATTTAATGGTAGGTACATCTGCATGTAATGTTTTCCATGTATCCTCCTTCAAAGTCTCACAAACGCCTGGTAATCCTGCCAAAGAAGCCCACCTAATGCAACTTACTGCGATAACGATGCTGCACTGCTCCTGGTTCAGGGCTCCTTGTGCTTCTCATGTAGGTTGTGCCTGCCTGCACTACAATGTGATCACAAGAAGAGGCAGGGGGTGTAGCTATCAGCATTGTCACCACTGATTCACATGCCTGTAGCTTGTCAATCACCACATGGTCCCACCTAGCCCTGCCACCTTCTTTCTGGACTGACAGCACTGCTTCTGTTGCCAAAACCTCCCACTATGGGCTGCTGTGCCTGGGAGGGGGAGCGTGTGAGACACAAATGAAGAAGGACTTGGCTCATTCAGGGAAGGTAAAGGAACCTTTTTTTCTACTTTATGAGGATTGTGCATTATACAGTAGCTGGACTTGGGACCTGTATAGGAAGTCTACCAAGCCACCCAACAATCTTATGTCAATGAGGCATTTACAGAAACTGCTTGCGGAGGCTCACTGTGAAAATAGGTATTGCTATTTTTCCCTCTAAATTAGAGTTGCCTGGGGCAAATGTTGACGCTTAGGATCTAAGGCAGGCCATACATTGTACAATTGTTTTCCTTCAACCAGCGGATCGAACAAAAAAATAAAAAATGCCGATTCCCCCACCCACACATTTGAAGTGGAATCAATCCTGCTGTGCTCCTGTGGTGTCAAAACAGGAAGCCTTCCCCGCCGTGGGAACACAATGAACAGTGTTGCCGGCTATAGCTGGTGGCATTGATCATGTGGGATATACTTGACAGGGTGATTGTACAGAAATTGGTGGATAGATCGACTTCTGTACAACCAGGGTGTCCATATTTGGATTTAAATTCGGCTGATCCCTGCGGAACTGGCTGAATTTCAAATCCATGTACAGCCAGTGTTTTGGCAAAAGAGCCAACTCAACAAAATCTCCAATTATGCCACTTCCTGTGACTCTCCAGCAGCAGTAATTGCAGATTTCGACGACATGGCTGTTTTCACAGAACACCGGCAGCATATACACTATGGTACACGATGAGTTGACTGTTTTGACAGAACACCGGCTAAGAAGTTAAAAAGTTGTTGCCGTCATTGTGCCCATGTTGGTTACTAGCGGGTGGACTAACAATGTCCACTCATTATATCATGTATTGTAGTGTATACGCTGCAGGTGTTCTGTGAGAACAGCCAAGTCGTCAAAATCTCCAATTATTGCTGCT
The DNA here is from genome assembly GCA_018402905.1 of Glandirana rugosa. Classification (NCBI taxonomy): domain Eukaryota; kingdom Metazoa; phylum Chordata; class Amphibia; order Anura; family Ranidae; genus Glandirana; species Glandirana rugosa. Next base: position 117,012 of record BLSH010053145.1, on the reverse strand, counting down.
GGAGAGTCACTGGAAGTGATGTAATTGGAGATTTTGACAGAACACGGACTTAAGCCACAGAATAGTTGGATCATGCCAGATTGCACTCTTCTGTCTATGGCAAGGTGGACTCTATATACAACTTCAGCAACTGGACTCACCAGGGCAGCCAGAAAACACTGTAAATGGAGGCACCACAGTTTCAGGAGGCAAAACAGTGTTATCCAAAATCTTGCAGCAATCCTTTAAGACGCATCTTCGGCCCTGTAACAAAGCAAACAATTACAAAGCTGCTATGAAGGACAGAAATAAATCTCAAAACAATATTGGTTCGGGCTCCATCTCCAACATTTAACACTTACAATGACACAGTTCTTCCCAATGTGTACGTAGGATCCGATCTGGGCTGCATTCACCACACAGTCCTCTTCTATGAAAACATGGTCCCCAATGTGTAATGGGAAAAACGCCACTCTGTCGTAAGCAAAAGACAATGATTGTGGTGGCAGAGTGAAAACTATTACAGGAACATTATATGGTTATAATATTACTGGTACAAATACTGTTATATAGCAAAACAAACTCACACACTAAATTTTAGAAACACTTTGTACCAGAATTTTTTTTTTTTTTAACCACTTCATCCCCGGAAGGATTTCCCATGTTAGGACCAGAGCACTTTTTGTGATTCGGCACTGCGTTGCTTTAACTGACAATTGCGTGGTCGTGCGACGTTGTACCCAAACTAAATTTGCGTCCTTTTTTTCCCCACAAATAGAGCTTTCTTTTGGTGGTATTTGATCACCTCTGCGTCATTTCTGATCGCCGCTATAAACAGAGCGACAATTTTGCAAAAAAAACCCCAATTTTTCTTACTTTTTGCTAAAATACAAATCCAAAAAAAAAAAAAATATGAAACTTTTTTTTCCATCGGTTTTGGCCGATTTATATTCTTCATATTTTTGGTAAAAAAATCGCAATCACCGTTTATTGATTGCTTTGCACAAAAGTTGCCGCATTTACGAATGATGAGAATTTATGGAGTTTTTATTTATTTTTTACTAGTAATGGCGGCGATCTGTGATTTTTAGCGGTACTGCGATATTGCAGTGGACATGATGGACCATTTTGACACTTTTTTGGGACCATTGGCATTTATACAGCGATCAGTGCTATAAAAATGCACTGATTACTGTGTAAATGCCATTGGCAGTGAAGGGGTTAACCTGGAGGGGGCGCTCTAAGGGTTAACTGTGTTCTAACTGTATGGGGTCTGGGCTGGCAGGGGGAGGGGCGCGATCATGGCTTCCATATACAGGAAGCCTGTGATCACAGCCCTTCGTCCTCTGTCAGAACAGAGATCCGTGTTTACATATACGGACCTCTGTTCTCTCACTGCGGGGGGAGCCGGCGGAGATCGGGTCCGCCCTACGCGCTCCCTGGCCACCCCGGAACACAGTGAGCTTGCCTCCGGTGGCGCGCGCTCACAATTCTAGTTGTCGCGGCTGCCGCCAGGTGACGACGGTTCGCGATAATGAGCCACTTTGCTGACGACACGCTGCGGCAGGCGGTTGTTATGGAAATCCATCCTTGGGAAACAGAGAAATGCTGAGTTGTATTTCTGAAAATGCTAGTGGCTTGGCTGTCACACTAATCCAAGGGTTTCAGTACTTTCTGAGGCACTGACTATGCTTGCTCTTTGGCATTTTTGAAAAACCTCCCCAACAAGGCAAACAAATCTCAAGTTCTAACATATTGGAGCTCCTGGAAGCAGATGGGTAAGGATTGATTGAACACCTGCATATGCTCGGTTTAAAGTTATCGATATTCAAAGTTTAAAACATTGACACTAGGTTTAGACCTTAGCGCTTTTGTGGCCTGCGTCTGCACGGGCACGGCAGCCCATTCAAATGAGTGGGGTTGCGTTTCCGAAAAAAAAAAAAAAGTGCATGCATCTTTTCAAAAATGCGGCCAAAGAGAAATTGTATGGTCTTTTTGATCATGCGATTTCCCTGCAGTTCCCACACCCGCAAACTCGCTGCGGGCTGAGATGCCTGGGGGGACACTTTTGTTGTCAGTGGTTTAGATATTAATGGCTGTGTGTTGAGTTATTTTGAGGGGACAGCAAATTTACACTGCTATACAAGCTGTACACTCACTACTTTACATTGTAGCAAAGTGTCATTTCTTCAGTGTTGTCACATGAAAAAATAGGATTTTTTTACTTACCGTAAAATCCTTTTCTCTGAGTTCATTGACAGACGCAGCCTCTTATTCATGGCACGTGGGGTTTGTGCACCTTTTATCAGGAATAGACTAGGCAGAACGAAGTTCAGAAAAGCAAAGCTGGCCCCTCCCAGGGGGCCGTCCTCACTCAGCATATAACCCCTCAGCCCTGCATGGCATATCAGTTCATAACAAGCCGTACAAACACAACACAAAGGGGTGGGTGCTGCGTCTGTCAATGAACTCAGAGAAAAGGATTTTACGGTAAGTCAAAAAATCCTATTTTCTCTTACGTTCATTGACAGACGCAGCCTCTTATTCATGACACGTGGGGACATCCCAAAGCAGTGTCAAACAAAGAGGGGTTGGTAAACAATAACAACTGTACCCAACAGAATGATCTCGGGAGGCGCCAGTCACGCCTACACCGCCGCTTGTAAAACTTTGCGGCCAAAAGCAGCATCCGCGGATGCTGACCCATCAACTTAAAACTTAACAAAAGTGTGCACCGAGGCCCAAGTAGCCACCTTGCACACCTGAGACACCGACGCTTGGTGTCTGAAAGCCCAGGAAGTGCTAATCGCCCTGGTGGAATGAGCAGTGACCGGAAAAGGGGGTTCTTGGCCCCGAACAGCATACGCATGGGTCACAGTCTGTCTGATCCAACGTGATACAGTGGCCGCAGAAGCCGCCAAACCTTTGCGCGGCCCTTCCGTCAGCACAAACAGCGTGTCCAACCTCCGAAAAGGAGCCGTAGCTGCCTAATACACCCGCAAGGCCCTCACTACATCCAAGGAATGCAGAGCTATCTCCTTAGGATGAGACGGGCGTGGACACAAGGAAGGGAGGACAATGTCCTCATTGATATGAAACGAGGAAACCACCTTCGGTAGAAATGAAGGGGAAAGACGCAACAGCGCCTTATCCCTATGTAGGACCAAATAGGGAGACCTACACGACAAGGCCGCCAATTCAGACACCCGCCTATAGGATGTAATGGCCACCAAAAAAGCGACCTTTTGAGACAGCAGTTGTAAGGGAATGTCCCTGATCTGCTCATATGGCGGTTTCTGCAGCACAGAAAGTACCAAGTTCAGATCCCACGGTGCCAGGGGCGACCGTACCTGAGGAGCCACATGACGTGCGCCCTATACAAATGTACGGATCAAAGAATGTGTCGCCAAAGGACGCTGAAAAAGAATCGCCAGAGCAGAAATCTGACCTTTGAGAGTGCTCAAAGCCAACTTTTGATCCAGGCCTTGTTGAAGAAAAGCCAGCACCCGAGATACCGAAAAAAGAACGGGGGTTCCAACCCCCTGCCTCACACCAGGCAATATAGGCTTTCCAGGTACGATGATAGATCTTGCGCAAAGTACACTTGCGCACCTTAAGCATGATGGGGATCACTGACTCAGAGACCCGCCTGTCCCTCAGTACCTGGGACTCAATAGCCATGCCGTCAAAGCCAGTGAGGGTAAAGCAGGGTGCAAGATGGGACCCTGCGACAGTAGATCTTCGCGAAGCGGGAGCCGCCAGGGAACATCTGTTACCATCCGCACCAAGTCGGCGTACCAGGGACGCCGAGGCCAATCCGGAGCCACCAGGATTGTCGGGATTCCCTTCACTTCTACCCTGCGCAGTAACCGCGGTAGAAGTTTGAGAGGAGGAAAGGCGTACATGAGCCTGTACCGGGACCATGGGGCCACCAGGGCGTCCGTGGCTACCGCCAACAGATCCCTTGACCTGCACACGAAGGTCTTCACCTTATGATTGAATCTGGACGCCAGGAGATCCACATCTGGCGTGCCCCACCTTTTGCAAATCTGGAGAAACACTTCTGGATGCAGGGACCATTCTCCCTGGTCCAGCGTTTGGCGACTGAGAATGTCCGCCTTCCAATTTTCTACGCCCGGAATGTAGATGGCGGAGAGATCTGGCACGTGAAGTTCTGCCCACCTTAGAATGTGGGCTGCTTCTGCCACTGCTGCCGAGCTCCTTGTTCCGCCTTGATGGTTCACGTACGCCACCGCCGTGGCGTTGTCCGACTGAACCCAAACCGGTAGGCCGCGCAGCCTTGCCGACCAGTGGGAGAGACAGAGCCTGATCGCCCTCAGCTCCAACACATTGATCGGAAGATGAGATTCCTGCGCCGACCAACGGCCCTGAGCCGACAGTTGCCCCAGGACTCCACCCCAGCCCGAGAGGCTGGCATCCGTCATGACTATCGACCACTCCAGGGGAAGGAACGACTTCCCCAAGGTCAGTGCCGGGGCCCAAAGCCACCAGGTCAACGACCCCCTGGTCTGATGATCCAGCCGGAACCGCAGATCTAGAGACAAGGGAGACCTGTCCCACTGCAGCAGTATCGCTCGCTGCAGGAGCTGGGTGTGACTCTGAGCGTACGGTATTGCCTCGAAAGTCGAGACCATGAGCCCCAACACCCGCATGCAAAAACGTAAGGAGGACCACCGTCGTGACAAGTCCCGCAGTGAGGTCAGGGTGACATTGCCCTCCAGAGCCAGAGCTGACTCCGCTCACAGGAGAAGATTGTCCAGGTATGCTACCACAGCAATGCCTCTCTATCTCAGTAGAGCCAGTACCAGGGCCAGGATCTTGGTGAAGACCCGCGGAGCCGAGGCCAGACCGAACGGGAGAGCCACAAATTGATAATGGAGGTCCCCTACAGCAAAGCGCAGGAAGAGCTGGTGTCGGACACAAATGGGAATGTGAAGATACGTGTTCCTGATGTCCAGGGACGCCAGAAAATCCCCCTGGTGCAGGGCGGCCACGACCGAACGGACTGACTCCATCCTGAATTTGCGTGCCTTCACAAACTGATTGAGCGCTTTCAAGTCCAGAACCGGCCTGACCCCCCTTCTTTGGCACCACAAAAAGGTGCGAGTAGAAGCCGCGGAATCTTTCCGACGATGGAACTGGAACGATGACCCCCTGTTCGGACAGCCTCTAACAAAACTTGCCGATGCCCCGGAGGGAGTCTTAAATTTGACGGAAAGAACCTGTCCGGGGGCCAAAAACTGAACTCTATCTTGTACCCGGAGGACACCACCTCCCGCACCCACCGGTCTGTGAGGCCCTTCTTTTTTTTTTTTTTTTTTAAAGTATTTTTTTATTAATTTTTGACAAAGTATAATTACAATAGTTACATTAGTCGTAAAAACACATGGCAAGGAGATATACAGATTACAACCAAACCAGGGCCTGTGAGGCCCTTCTTAGACGCGTGGTCCCTCGACCAGCGCCGCAGCCACAGCAGGCGTCTAATAATGATCGCAAAAACAGACATTTTTGACAGCATCGGCACCAAGTCCAGTGCTGCGTCACAGAGGTAATGAAGCCCGTGCACCAGGTGGTATGCTCGCTGCACCGATTCAGGCGAATCCCCAAGCATCACTCCACTCCATCGCACACTCAGTGAGCGACTGTGCCACCATGACCGATGCCAAGGCCGGCCCCATGGCTGCCCCCGCCAAGAAAAGTGCCTTGGACACTGCTTCCGTCCGCCTATCGGCTGGGTCCCTATAAAAGGGGGACCCCTCCAAGGGAATAGTTGTCGCATTATTCAGGCGGGCCACTGGCGGATCCACCGCGGGGGAGGCCTATTTCTGTAACAGGCTGTCCTCAAAAGGGTAGCGCACAGAAAAACGTTTTGGCAGAGTAAAAGAATTTAGCGGACGCTGCCATTCCTTATAGACAAACTGGTCTAAATACTGGAGATAAGGAAACACCTTGGGAGCACGGGATGGCTTCTGGGACCCAAAGGTGTAGGCAGACACCTGTGACTCCCCAGCCTGGTCTAGCCGTGGAGAATTAAGGACAACTGTGACCAGGGAGCCCATCAGCACCCTTTCGCGCGCCACCGAGGCCCCCTGGTCCTCTTTCCCATCTCCCCGTCCGAAAGCTCCAAGGGGGGTCCCTGTGGCCACAGAGCCCCCACGGGGGTCCCTGTGACTACAGAGCCCCCTTCCGGCTCCGAGTCCTCCTCTGAAGATTGAGGAGGGGGCGGACGCTTATTGGGGCCCCCCCTACCCCGGCTCGGTTCCCCCCGGGCGAAAAATTCTTCCACAATTGACGTCAATTGATCCAGGGGAACCAGAGGTCCCAGTGCGGCTTGAGCCTCAGCGGACCCCTCCGGAGAAGCCACTGCTGGTTCAGCCGCCATTGCGCTACCCCCGGGACACTTATTAGGCCTACCAGCCATACGCCCCCACAATGCACCCCCAAACAATGCCCCACAGAACGACCGGAACTGCGCAGTAGGACCCAGCACCACCGCGCCCGCATGTGCTGCCCATAGTTTACGCAGCCATACATTCTGGTGAGTATGGTTGTTATCATAGTGGAAATGTGTAGAGAGTACTTGAACCATCTGGATGTCATTTAGGCTGGGTTGACACATGCTGCGGCTGTGGTTCACAGCAGGAGGTCCAGTGTGTCCCTGTTCACCGATTCAGGTGCAAATAAGGTAGGTCCGAATTTTTTTCTGAATTCGCACCTGATTCAGAGTCAAAGACGCACAGGACCCTTTTCCAATGTGTCCATTGGGAGCCGGTCACACTCTCCTGTTATGCGTATTGGATGCGGAGGAAACCCGCATCCAATGCGCATAAGTGTGAACCCAGCCTCAAAGGTGAAGCACCCACTTCTTGAACTATTTAAAGCACTTCTTTTTTCATAAACTTATAATATGTCATATTTATGGGCCAAGTCTCACATTTTTCTCATAAGTTTACTTTGCCATTTAAAGGAGAAGTACTCATTTACTGAACCACTGAAGTCACTTTTTCTTTTTTCACAAAAGGAGAAGTACTCATTTACTGAACCACTGAAGTCACTTTTTCTTTTTTCACAAAATTGTTTATATGCCATATACATAAGCAATGTTTCATGGTTTATTTGCACATTTGTTATACCTTTGAGCGCTGCACTGTTGTACATTTATTCACCAAGCAGGGTTGGGTATATTGACCTTTAGTGCTAGCTGCCATTGATTTCAGCTGAGCATTGAGTCTACACCCATTTGAGAAACATATGGCTGATTGTAGTTCCGCTTTAAAAACTAAAATAAATAAAATTGTCTCAAAACCATAAAATTGTAATATCATTCTTAGTTTTCATCACCTTAATGCATATGGAACCGTGCATCATAAATGCTGATTTCTTTAGTTCAGTCAAGAAAATATTTGTAATGCAAAAACCACCGTGGACCTTCATCGCTATATCACTGGATCAAGATGGCAGAGGATGGGCTGCTAGATGCAAATTGGTCACATGCAATTGGCACAAAGTCACAGCTGTCACGTGTACCCTCCTGGCCCAGTTTAGTCCGCCTTTATAATTGTTTTTCTTTTACAAAAGCTCTCCCTATTTTATACAGACAAATGAACTTATTCCTTTAATTGTTTTATGTGTTTGTGTTAATAACAGTCAGAACGTGGCGAGTCTCTGAAAGACACGGGGGAACCCGAGCCCTGCACCACATTTGTTATTACATAAATGGAACAGGCTGAATAGCAGACATCAATATCTCCAATTATGGATAATTTAGGAACTAATAATACCACCATGTAACGTGACTAGGACAGCACAGGTAAATGGGTGTATGGCAACATAAATCATTATCACATACTAAAGCCTAATTACTGTATAATTAAAAAGACCTTGATTTTAAGATTAAAGAAGCCTTTTTTGTGCAAAGACAAAACATTTTTGGGATATTTTTAAACACAGGTCAGCTTTTATCTTCTAACTCAGAAAAATGGCATTCGAAATTAAGTGTATCTAATCTCAAAACCAAAAATGTAAGCTTGCCAGTCCTTAGATGTGGTTATAGTTTCTATATTTTTCTTGCTCTTTATCCCACACGTGCTGTATCTGGGTGGCTATTCTCACTTCTCCAATGTATCAGGACTGGTAAGCCGCAATATATTACTTTTTTTTTTTTGCTTGAGTTTATATCCTTTAATTCTGACTGGCTGCTACACAGACAATTTCCTGGTATATAACTGCGTAGAATTCAGATGTATTCAGAAAAGTGAGAACTGCCCTTTCTACCCGCACTAGCTAGATATTTCCTTCCAGTAACCCACAATGCACTGTGAGCATCACATTGGTTGCCACAGTTGCTTTCTTCAGACATTTTAATAAAAAATCTACAGGCCATACATTAAGCAATTTTCAACCAAGAAAATTGCTGGATTACTCGATTCCCCCATCAACACACTCAGTATTGATGAGGGAATCCCTCCCGTGGGGATTGCCCAATCACTGCCTGCTGCTGGCAGTGATTGGGCAAAAAAAAAGGGATTTTATTAAAACTTACCGTAAAATCCTTTTCTCCGAGTTCACTGACAGACGCAGCTCTTCATTGACTTTGTGGGGTTTTATGTTCGTCTTACCAGGAGTTCTTTCGTTGACACCGTTGGTTACACTACGAGTGTCACGTAACACCCAATGACCTTCCTTTATAGATCGATCACGCCCATCTTTCCCGTCAAGAGTGAAAAGACTTATGTAGACTTAAGATGCGTCAATATATGGTCCTTTAACAGACACATCGTCGGTCAGTCTTAATTTCCTATATTTG
>BLSH010053145.1:90439-104026 GCA_018402905.1 Glandirana rugosa | reverse complement strand
GCGGCTACGGCAAAATGGCGGCGGTCCGCGGCAAAATGGCGGCGGTCCGCGGCAAAATGGCGGCCGAAGACCGCATGGCGATGCTGGACGAGAAGGCTGAACGGAGGTACAGCGCTGGGCAGGGGAGTGGGGGTGGGGGCTGGCAGGGGGCAAGATGAGAGGCTGATTCCCACCCGGTGGCTACCCCGGACAGCTACAGGAGCAGAGAAAAAATTGCATTCGCGGACGTCGGGCCCTCTCACTCCCCATGTGGGGAGGGAGGCAGGGCGCTCACTTACCAGTCCGACGCCACGGTAGCCACCCGGATGCAGACTTTCCACCCTTGGCGGGGGGGTCGCTGCAGGCCCAGGGTCACCCTGCCGAACGAATCGGGAAGGGGACCAATATGGGGGATCTCGCCCCGGGCCACCCGCACGGAACGGGTAAGATGCGGCGGGTCCCTGTGTTGGGGCCGGCTTCGCATCATGTTGGCCAGGTCGGGGAAAGTACAGAGCACTAAGGCTCTCGATGCCCCGACCGGCTTCTTGATAGCAGATCATCTTGATTGCAGAAAAAAGAAAAAAGAAAATAAAAAAGAAAATGGTCACAATAGGACCGCAGTTCCCTATGGGGAAGCCAGGTCAACTCCTTGCAAACTAGGCATTGAAACTGGAGAGATCCTCTGTGAGGGGGGGTTTTAATGTAGGGAAAGAGGACGGCCCCCAGGGGAGGGGCCAGCTGAATTTTTTTCCCTGCCTAGTTAACTCCTGGTAAGACGAACATAAAACCCCACAAAGTCAATGAAGAGCTGCGTCTGTCAGTGAACGTAGGAGAAAATCTGACAGGCTGGTTGTACTGAAGTTGATAACCAGCCTGCCCATAGATGGATCAAATTTCGATCTAAGAGGTATGTCCAGAATATAATGAGAATAAAGTTCCTATGCTCAAGAAGGGCTCTGTGAAGGGAGAAGCTGGCCAAAATCACTTGAGATGGGGTGCCAGGTATATGTTAGAACACTGATCAGTTGCATTCCAACTCCTTTCAGAATTTTTCTGTTACACCCTGGTCAACTGCCTCATATTAAGAAAAATGAAAGCGAGTTTGGAACAGCGGTACATGATAATATTTTGTGTGATATTGGGTAAAAATGTGCATCAGAAACTGTTAGAAATGGTGAGGAAAGCTTATGGAGAAGTTGCGCTATCATCTGCACAAGTGTACCGATGGCAAAAGGCCTTCAAGGGAGGATGAGGAGTTGAAGATGGACAACGATCAGAACGCCCCTCTGTGTCAGAAACAGAACAGAATGTGGATGCAGTGAAGTCTGTTCTCAAACGTGACCAATGGCTCACGATTGGAATCATTGCAGAGGAAACGGGAATTACCAAGTCAATTTTTCATGAATACGTGAATCAGAATTTGATTATGAGAAAAGTGTGTGCAAAACTTGTTCCAAAGAACTTGTCATCCGATCAGAAGGAACACCATCAACTCATTTTCCAAGAACTGTTGACCCATTTGGAAAGAGAGCCTGATTTATTGAGTCGAGTGATCACGGGAGATGAAATCTTGGGTGTTTAAGTACAATCCCGAGATGAAAAAACAAAGTTCAGAATGGGACACACCCACCTCACCTCGTCTCAAGAAAGCTTGAATGAGAAAATCAAAAGTCAAATCAATGGTCATTGTATTTTTTGATTCACGTGGAATTGTCCATAAAGAATTTGTACCTACTGGTAAAACTATGAATCAAAGATTTTATCTGGAAGTTCTTTGTCTCTTGAGAGTTTTTCATGTGCATACTGAGATCGGTTCAACTTGGATCCTTCATCACAAAAAGTCACAGTGCTTTGGCTGTCAGAGAATTTTTGGCTGAAAAACACATCACGGGGCTTCTCCATCCACCCTACTGCCCAGACTTGGCTCCTTGCCACTTTTTCATATTCCCAAAGATGAAGAAGGGTTTAAAAGGACACCATAGTAAAAAGAGTCCACCTGTGTAATTTAATTTCAGTATAAATACAGCTGTTCTGTGAAGCCCTCAGAGGTTTGCTAGAGAACCTTACTGAACAAACAGCATCATGAAGGTCAAGGAACACAACAGACCAGTCAGGGATAAAGTAGTGAAGAAGTTTAAAGCAGGGTTAGGTTTAAAAAATATCCCAAGCTTTGAACATCCCACAGAGCACTGTTCAATCCATCATCTGAAAATGGAAAGAGTATGGCACAACTGCAAACCTACCAAGACATTGCCGTCCACCTAAAGTGACAGACTGGGCAAGGAGAGCATTCATCAGAGAAGCAGCCAAGAGGCCCATGGTAACTCTGGAGGAGCTGCAGAGATCCACAGCTCAGGTGGGAGAATCTGTCCACAGGACAACTATTAGTCGTGCACTCCACAAATCTGGCCTTTATGGAAGAGTGGCAAGAAGAAAGCCATTGTTGAAAGAAAGCCATAAGAAGTCTCGTTTTCAGTTTGCGTGAAGCCATGTGCGGAACACAACACACATGTGGAAGAAGGTGATCTGGTCAGATGAGACCAAAATTAAACTTTTTGGCCAAAAAGCAAAACGCTATGTGTGGTGGAAAACGAACACTGCACATCACCCTGAACACACCATCCCCACCGTGAAACATGATGGTGGCAGCATCATGTTGTGGGGATGCTCTACTTCAGCAGAGACAGGGAAGCTGGTCAGAGTTTATGGGCAGATACATGGAGCCAAATACTGGGCAATCTTAGAAGAAAACCTGTTAGAGTCTGAAAAAGACTTGAGACTGGGGCGGAGGTTCACCTTCCAGCAGGGAAACAACCCTAAACATACAGCCAGAGCAAGATCAAAGCACGTTCATATGTTAGAATGGCCCAGTCAAAGTTCAGACCTAAATCCAATTGAAAATCTGTGGCAAGACTAGAAAATTACTGTTCACAGACTTTCTCCATCCAATCTGACAAAGCTTGAGCTATTTTTGCGCATAAGAATGGGCAAAAATGTCCTCTCTAGATGTGCAAAGCTGGTAGAGACATCCCCAAAAAGACTTGCAGCTGTAATTGCAGCGAAAGGCACAAACTCAGGGGGGCTGAATAAAAATGCATGCCACACTTTTCACATTTATATGTAAAAAAAATGAAAACCATTTAGCATTTTCCTTCCACTTCACAATTATGTGCCACTTTGTGTTGGTCTATTACATAAAACCCCAATAAAATGCATTTACCTTTTTGGTTGTAACATGACGAAATGTGGAAAATTGCAAGGGGTATGAATACTTTTTCAAGGTGATTTTCAGACCTTTTAACTATAAAATGTGTCTATGTATACTGAACATGGCTGGACTAAAAGTGTAAGGTTTGAGGAGGTTCTGTGGAGAGTATCCAACAAATCTAATGCTGGGACTCACCCTTTGCTGAATTTTTTGAATGGCGGTCTAATCACACTTCGACTTTTGATGACACAGTGTCGGCCAACTCGAACATTGGCCAGGTCCCCTCGGATAATGCAATCATTCATAACTATTGTCTGCAAGAGAAAAATGAAAAGCAAAATGTAGGGAATTATGATATCTATGAGCATGAAGGTACATAACACATCTTTTTTTCAACAACACTGATTCTTAAGCACTTAAGGACCGCGCCTCTTTCTGAGATTCGGTGTTTACAAGTTAAAATCAGGGTTTTTTTGCTAGAAAATGACTTAAAACGCCCAAACATTATACATTTTTTTCTAACACCCTATAAAATAAAATGGCAGTCGTTGCAATACTTTATGTCACACTGTATTTGCACAGCGGTCTTACAAGCACCTTTAAAAAAAATAAAATAAAATAAATCTATTTTTTTGTTAAAAAATAAGACAGCAGTACAGTTAGCCCAATTTTTTTCTATGTTGTGAAAGATAATGTTATGCTGAGTAAACTGATACCCAACATGTCATGCTTTAAAATTGCGCCCGCTCGTGGAATGGCGACAAACTTTGGCACTTAAAAATCTCCATCGGCAAAGTTTCTACAGGTTACCAGTTTAGAGTTACAGAAGAGGTGTAGCACTAGAATTATTGCCCTTGCTCTAACGATCGTGGCAATACCTCACATTCCATATGCGGGCGGGACTTAAGTACGTGTTCGCTTCTGCGCGCGAGCTAGGCAGGAGGGGCCTTTTTTTTTTTTTCTTATTTATTTTACTTTTTATTTTTACACTGTCCTTTTAAAAAAAAAATCTTTGGGTCACTTTTATTAATATTACAAGGATTGTAATAGAAAAAAAGCATGACAGGACCTCTTAAATGTGAGATCTAAAATGCAATAAAAAAAAAATTCCCTTTAAGAGCACCTCTCCCGCCCCCGATAAAAGTGATGTTGTGGCGAATCCGCCGCGGAGACCATATTTATCTGAAAGCTGTAAAAAAACGTTACCGGGATTAGGGTAGCTAACTGCTACCGTAACAATGGTATTCCATGGCAAAGTACCGCCGTATAATGAGGGTGGGTGGTCCATAAGTGGTTAAAGTGGTTGCAAAGGCAAAAGGTTTTTTAACTTCACATTTTATGCACTAGTATTCTTTCAGTAGCTGTTTCTCCCCCTCCTTCCTCTAAATATTTACCTGAGTCCTGTATTGATCCCACACTGTGCCTGGCTTTAGTTCTTCTCTTCCCTCTCTGAGCTCTCACAAGCCTGACTGCGAGCCATTGGCTCCTGCTGCTCTCAAACAAATCATGAGAGGAGGGAATGAGAGGGAGGGAATGAGGGGGGAGGTAGTAGTGGGGTTGAGCGCTGTGTGTGTTTATAGATGTACACAGCCCAGCTTGGGATTGAGCCTGCACGTGTGCCCCCATAGCAAGCAGCTTGCTATGGGAGCACACAGAGAAGAGGAGCAGCTAAGAGCGCTGGTTGGGGGACCCCAAAAGAGGAGGTTCAGGGCCACTCTGTGCAAAGACTTTGTAATCACTGTAAAGCGTAAGTAAACTACCAGAAAAAACAAGTTAACATTTTGGGCAGCCAGGAGCTTTTTGCCATATTGTTCAAGTATGCACAACATATTTGCGTATAATGTCACACTTACAGTCATGCTCAAAAGTTTGCATCCCCTGGCAGAAATCAAGAAATTTTTCAATTGATATTGAAAATATGACTGATCATGCCAAAAAAAACTGTCTTGTTTAAGGATAGTGATCATATGAAGCCATTTATCACAGTTGTTTGGCTCCTTTTTAAATCATGATAACAACTCCCCCAAATGGCCCTGATTAAAAGTTTCCATCCCCTGGAATGTTTGGCCTTGGTACAGACACACAAGGTGACACACACGCGTTAAAATAGCAATTAAAGGTTAATTTCCCACATTTGTGGCTTTTAAAGTGCAATTAATGTATAAATACTCAATGAGTTTGTTAGCTTTTACGTGGAAGCACTAAGCAGGCTAGATACTGAGTCGTGGGAAGCAGAAAAGAATTGTCAAAAGACCTGTGTAACAAGGTAAAGGAGCTTTATAAAGATGGAAAAGGATATCCTAAGATATCCTAAGCTTTGAAGATGCCAGTCAGTACTATTCAGTCACTTCTTAAAGCGGAGTTCCACCCTAAAGTGGAACTTCCGTTTTAATGGAAGGTGACCCCCCCAGCATGACACAATTGGCATGTCTTTTTTTTGGGGGGTGACCAGGGACCCTGTTTTCACAGGGTCCAAGGTCCACTTCCTCCCCTCGTGCCGCAGCTCAGGGAAGGAAGTCCACCCCCCCCATCTTGACGATCTTCTGGGACACGTCACAGGTCCCAGAAGATGCGCCGGCCAGTCACAAGGCACAGCGCAACTGGCGCATGCACAGTTCGCGCCCGGCTTTGAAGCCAAAGCCGGGTGCCCACAGTTATGATGCCGGCGCCACCGAGGGGAGGGGGCAAGGAGCGAGCCCTTGGGCGACCACATCGCTGGAGCGAGGGACAGGTGAGTGGCCGATTGTTAAAAGTCAGCAGCTACACTTTTTGTAGCTGCTGACTTTTACATGGGTGGAACTCCGCTTTAAGAAGTGAAAAATTTGGGGATCTCTTGATACCAAGCCAAGGTCACCTAGATTGCAGGCACAACTGTCAGAATTGTTCAGGATACAATGAAAAACCCACAGGTAACCTCAGAAGAAATACAGGCTGCTCTGGAAAGATGGTGTGGTTGTGTCATGGAGCAAAATATGATACTTGAAGAAAAATTAGCTGGATGGCCGATTTGCCAGAAAGAAGCCTTTACTACACCAATGCCACAAAAAAAGCCCAGTTACAATATCCCCAACAACACCTCGACACACCTCACAACTTCTGGCACACTAATCTGGAGGGATGAGACCAAATAAAACTTTATGGTCACAACCATAAGTGCTATGTTTGGAGAGGGGTTGACAAGGCCTATAGAGACAAGAAATACCATCCCCACTGTAAAGCATGATGGTGGGTCAGTGATGATTTGGAGGTGTGTGAGCTCTAAAGGCACAAGGAACCTTGTGAAAATGAATGGCAAGATGAATGCAGCATGTTATCAGAATACTGGCAGACAACTTGCATTCTTCTGCACGAAAGCTGTGCATGGGATGCTCTTGGAATTTCCAGCATGACAATGACCCTAAGCCCAAGGCCGAGATGACCCTCCAGTGGTTACAACAGAAAAAGGTGCGTGGCCATCACAGTCTTCTAACCTTAATGCGGAGGTTCTCCGCCTGCCGCCATTCCTTTAAAAATTAAAAGTCCGCAGCTACACATACAGTAGCTGTTGACTTTTAACTTGAGGACACTTACCTGTCCTGGAATCCAACGATGTCGGCACTGCCCACCGATCTTCAGATTGGTTAAGTCGAGTGCTGCAGCCGCCATTGAGGGTAAGGGAACCCAGACGTGTAGCCGCTCGGCTTCAGGGCCGGGTCCCTACTGCTCATGCATGAGCCGCCACTACGCTTTCCCATTGGCGGCGGCGGAGGAGGGAGCCCGGCTGCTGGCGGCTGCGGCCCCCGGATGTGTGGAAAAGGACACCTGTCTAAAGACAGGTGTCCTCTTCCCCCTCCCCCAAAAGGTGCCAAATGTGACACCTTAGGGGGGGAGGAATCCGACCAGCGGAAGTTCCACTTTTGAAACTCTGCTTTAATATCATCGAGCCACTCTGGGGAAATCTCAAAGTGCGGTTCATGCAAGACGACCAAAGACTTTGCATGAATTGGAGGCATTTTCCCCAGACGAATGGGCAGCTATACAACCTACAGGAAATTGGGGCATCATAGACATCTATTACTAAAGAATGCACAATGTCATTGATGCTAAAGGGGGCAATACACAGTATTAAGAACTAAGCCTGCTGAATTGTAATCCTAAGCAATGTTGTCAGACCTGCCAAAGTTCTTCTTTGTAGACTACAGAGCACATATATTCATACTAATGGATAATGGAGGGATGTGCTCTGTAGTCCAGCAGGGGAGCCAATAGTGCTTGGGGATTTCGGTAGAGCAGAGGCAGCATTGTCAAGGATCCCACTGGAGCCAGTTGCCTGGTTATGACTCTGACTAAAGAGTTGTAATATTTTTCATGTCATGCATGCCATACTTGTCATGTAAAGTATGAAAATATAGTCAGGACTCCTTATATGCATGTTCTTTTCACATTAATATTAAAGTATTAGGTCTCTTTCAGACAAGCAATTGGAGTGGTAAAAACGAATGGCTGAGCCGTGGTTTTACCACCCACCCGAACTGTAAAATAGCAGCTGAACGGGGCTGTTCACGTCATGGCCACAATGCTTTGCTTCACTGCATTTTTAACTTGGGGTGCAGAGTTTGACAAGCAGCACCACTTGTCAAACCTCCCTAAAATGCCCTCTTAAAAGTGTTTTGAACATGGATCACTCTTCAGAGGGCACCGCACTCCACTGCAAGTGTGAAAAAGCCCTTAAAATTGGAGAGTTAGCATGACAGCCAAGAATTTCGCATTTGCAAAATGAGATGTCAGTAACATGTTTCGTTTAGGAAAGCCTGTATACGTGTGCAGTCTGGGAGCACCGGATGAGGTCAGGATCCCCCTCTGTAAAATATAACTGAAGCGGAGCTGCACTGACGCACTTTATAGGTTCCACAGAAGCCTCCTGGAAGCACACCTGCTGTGTACACTGAATGCATGCCAATATCAGTGACTAGAACTTCAAAACACACAAATCATTTGAGTACATAGTAGGTAAGCTGGGAGAGGTTTCACTTAAAGTGTGTCCAAAAATAAATAAATAAACTAACATATTGCAGCTTACCAGTCCTTAGGCACCTTTCACACGGGCCATGCGATCTGGTCTGCCTGTCTATATTTTTTAGGCGGACTCCATTCTCTTTTATGGGAAGTTGGACGTAAATGGACTTGTGTCCGTTTACACCCGACTACCTCCGATCCAATCTGATATGGCAAATACAAATGGAAGGGGGATCCATTCCCCTCTGTCTGGCTGGATCAGAGTGGAGGGCAGTCGGATGTAAATGGACAGCTAGTCTGTTTACATCTGACTACCGATAGAGCAGAGCGGGCTGTGTGCAGCCTCACCAATGCCCATCAGTGCAATCTCATCAGTGCCCATCAGTGCAGCCTCATCACTGCAGCCCCATCAGTGCAATCTCATCAGTGCCCATCAGTGCAACCCCATCAGCGCAGCCTCATCAATGCCCATCAGCGCAGCATCATCAGTGCATCAGTACAGTCTCATCAGTGCCCATCAGTGCAATATTATCAGCACACATCAGAGCAGCCTCATGAGCGCACATCAGTAAAGAAGAAAAAATACTTATTTGCAAAATGTTGTAACAGAAACTAAGAAAAACATTTTTTCTTTTCAAAATTGTTGGCCTTTTTTCATTTGTTCAGCAAAAAATTTAAGAAAAAAAACAGTGGTGATTAAATACCACCAAAGTAAAGCTCTATTTATATGGAAAAAAATTATAAAAATGCCATATGGGTACAGTGCTGTACGACTCAGCGTAAATGTACAGCTAGTCTGTTTACATCCGACTACCCATAGAGCAGAGCGGGCTGTGTACAGCCTCACCAATGCCCATCAGTGCAGACCCATCAGCGGAGCCTCATCAGTGCCCATCAGCGCAAAATCATCAGCGTACATCAGTGCAGCCTCATGAGCGCACATCAGTAAAGAGGAAAAAATACTTATTTGTAATTGTTATAATAGAAACTAAGAAAAACATTTTTTTCTTTTCAAAATTGTCTTTTTTCATTTGTTTAAAACAATTAAAGAAAAAAACAATGGTGATTAAATACCACCAAAAGAAAGCTCTATTTATATGGAAAAAAATTATAAAAATGCCATATGGGTACAGTGCTGTACGACTCAGCAATTGTCATTCATAGTGCAACAGCGCTAATAGCTGAAAATTGGCCTAGGCAGGAAGGGGGTGAAAGCGCCCAGTATTGAGGTGGTGAAACAAATATTAAGCACTAGCGAAGGTTCTGATAAAGGCGGTCTTAACCCACAAAAAAACTCCAGAACAGAAATTAACATTTTATGGTTTGCAATACTCCTTGGAAAAGTTCCATCTGTTTATAACAACATTCATCAACCTGCTGGCTCTAGCAGATGTGCTTGAAGTTTCAATGAAGGAAAGCAAACATTAGATTGGCTTGGAAGAGAATGATGTGTATAGTTTGTAAGGCCTTAGGAGACATACTTGATACTTGCACACGCAGTCTTGTCTGTCTGCAATCCTGAGTCTACTGTCAACTAGTTTTAGGCTGCTTTCATACTGGGGCGTGGGCCGCAATAGTGGTACAACGCTGATTGTTTAAGCAGCGCTTTACCGCCGCTAGCAGGGCGCTTTTAACCCCCAAGAAGGGGTTAGCAAGGGGTTAAAAGTGCCTGTGTTTCGCTGCTTCGGAAGCACTGCCCATTCATTCCAATGGGCAGGGGCAGTTTGGGTATACACCGCTCCCGCACTGCCCCAAAAATACTGCTTGCAGGACATTATCTAACGTCCTGCAAGCGCACCGCCCCAGTGTAAAAGCATTTGGGCTTTCACACTGGGGTGGCATGAGAGGCAGTTTTCACGCTCTTTACAGGCGCTATTTCTAGCACTAAACCAGCTGAAAACTGCCTTAGTGTAAAAGGGGTCTTAGAGATGAAGAAATGGGGCAGCTTGGTTATTTATGGGTTAGCATTTATGCCTTGCAGCACTGGGGTCCTCAGTTCGAGTCCTGGGCAGGGACACCATCTACAGAGGAGTTTGCATGTTCTCACAGTGCATGCATCCTCCCAAATTCCAAAGACAGGCTGGTAGGTTAATTGCCTCCTGTCTAAATTGGCCCTAGTATGTGTGTGCGAGTCTAAAAATCCCAAAGGCAGACCCTGCTAATGCAGCTCTGGTATGCATTTCAAAATCATGCAGCCAAAAAAAAAAAAAGATCCCAAGGTCTGATTGTGCATCAAAAACTGCACCGTGGTTATGATGGTGGACGATGTTGTGTATGACAAGTCATTCTGGCTATTCTGGAAGCCAGCAGGAACTTTGCATTGTGAACAACACTAAAGGCTCACAAAAAGTTAAAGCACCAGCAGTGATCATTTAGACACTTGGCTATCTCTTGGGGTTTGCCTGGCCCACACAGAAGGTGCATTTTTTGTCAGGACCTTTTCTTTTCTTTTTTTACATTTTTTTCATTCAAAGGTGTGCAACAGATACAATAAATCGTAGACTCCTCATACATGACATCCAGTGATGTGGTACAAGAATCACATTAAAGAGGTTGTAAACCTCCAACCCCCCTGCAAGACAAAGGCATAATGAGCTAGTATGCATTGCATAATGAAATACTTACCTCAGAACTATGCCTCTTTCCCGGAGTTACTTCCGGGTTCGTGGGCTCTGGTGCTGTGATTGGCTGGAGCTGCGATGACATCACTCCTGCACATGCACACAGATGGCACGAAGGGCCGTTCCTTCAGTGCACATGCGTCGATGACATTGGCAGCAGTGTATATAGTAAATATCTCCTAAACAGAGCAAGTTTAGGAGATATTTAAAGTGGATGCAAACCCGAAAAAAAAAAATGTAATTAATAATTCTGCCTGATAGAGTATAGCATGTTATGTCATCTGTGCCTAGTCTTGCCACAAAGAGTTAATCCAACTGTGAGTAATGAGCTTATCTTTTTTCAGGAAGGAAAGTCCGACTAACAGGGAAATACACAGTCGATCCGCCCCTTGCTCTGTAAGTGACAAGCAACTTGCTTATCTCCTTCACACAGCAGAGAAAGTTTTACACGCCCCCCTCCCTCCCTCCTCAATGTCTCAGTATAGAGGTGGGTGGGGAGGCTTGTGACATCACAACTCCACCCACCGAACACAGCAAACACAGACACCCTCTGATTTCAGAGTTTTGCAGAGCTGCTAGTGCTTACAGGAAGGACATTTGAAAGGTAGGGATAGATGCAGGAGTCTTGCATGTATATATACATTAATACTGTGTCATTCGTTTATACTGGGTGGGTGGTGGGTTTACATCCACTTTAAGGTAACTACAGAAAGAGGAAGACTTTACTGACTCTTTAAATAGACAGGTAAATTCTGCTTGGCAATCAATAAGCAGTCACAATGTACAGCCATCCTCAGGAGGTCAGGAACTTTTGAACAAAGAAAAATACCGCTGGCTGCTGTCTGACAATTTTGTACACTGACTGTTGCCCCTATTTTATATTTCTTCCGAAAATATTGCAAGCTATAAATAGAATTTCTTCAGAAAATATTGCAAGCTATGAATAGAAACAGTATTCTTCTCATGTATATACTATCACAATCACAAACTGCATTCCACTGGTTGCAATAGGGGCTGGAAGAACTGCAGACAATGTAAGCTCTTGAATGCTGATCACAGACATATCCAGTCTAATGAATGAGTGTTGTTCACAACAGCTCCACTGAATTTCTGGATTCGCAGTTCACAATCCATTAAGTTGTTGCATCTTTCGACTATAACTACATACGTCATATCCTGGGGTGTCTGGGGTGGCTATCATGTCTGGTGTGACTCGGAGGGTTAAAGTGTTACTAAACCCAGAACCCACATTCACTATATTTGGTCTCCCACAGTACACAAACCATGGAAATGCACTAGTTTTAGTAAATATAAACTGCTAAATACCTTTTCTCATCAGCCATATATAGCAGTCTTGTGACTTCTAGCAGTGTCTGGTTAAAACTTGTAGGAGGAGTTTTCATTCTACTCTGACTGCCCTATGAGGCTGCAGGACCACTAACCCTCTGTCTGGACAGTGCTGATTGGCCCTGTGCTAATCACATGCATTCTCCCAAGAAAAAACTCTTTAGCAATGCACACCAAACGGAGTAGGAGTAGAGTGACTGCAAAGGCTCTGTCTTATCAGGAGATGGATTGGGGACAGTGGAAGAAGGAGAGGATCAGGGAAGACAGGATCAAACAGCCTTTTTACTCAATGCAGAGGTTTAACCCCCTTAGGTTCTATAGTGAATATAACAAACATGTTTTACTGCATATACAGACTGATTTTACTGTTGTGGGTTTAGTACCAATATAAAAAACCAATCAGCGTAAATACCACCAATAGTGATTAAAGTAAATGATAAGTAATAACAGCAGATGCCAGAAAAAGCAGTGGTTTCACTTCACTCTAAATAATCTTGAATAAATAAATTGTGCAACGCTAACATGTAAATCAATCTATAAATGTGTGTAATATAACTAAAGCACCTAAAGTGCTAAATGAATAATATGTGCATAAGGTATGTCAGTGCATAACATCCAAGAGTAAAAAATAAGTGCAAAATTATTCACAGTTAAGGTGCTAATACAAATATACATATAAAATGCAAAATACAAAAGCCAATTCATCAAATAAAGTGCTATATAGAAAAAACATTCAACAGTAAAATTGTAGCAGCAAATAGTTCATCAGAAGAGCTTCACAGTAGGTAGAAATAGATCCAAAGGAAGGGATCCTCGATGAGTGCAAAAAGGAATCTTGAATTTAAAGTGCTTAGTGCTAAAGGCTATCCTCCACCAGTATACAGTGGGGCAAAAAAGTATTTAGTCAGCCACCAATTGTGCAAGTTCTCCCACCTAAAAAGATGAGAGAGGCCTGTAGGTACACTTCAACTATGAGAGACAGAATGAGAAAAAAAATCCAGAAAATCACAGTCTGATTTTTAAAGAATTTATTTGCAAATTATGGTGGAAAATAAGTATTTGGTCACCTACAAAAAAGCAAGATTTCTGGCTCTCACAGACCTGTAACTTCTTCTAAAAGACCTAAAAAAAAGAGTAAGACAGAGAGTATCAACTTCACATGGATGTCCGGAGAGAGTAGAAAAATCCACCCTCTTGAACGTGTTAACCACCGACTGATTTATGAAAAAACGGGGTGACATATGACCACCTCCTATCGGAAATCGTGATTCGTGAAATTTAAGTTCTAAGGAAAAACGTGAGTAGCTCCTAGGGAAGGAAACCTAGATAAAGATGGATGACACTTCGAGAAGACTACTTGATAAACGACGATGTTAAAATGACAACTTACAAAAAAGATATATCGTGAAATAAACTACTTAACCGAAAACATAAAAC
>BLSH010053145.1:56112-71066 GCA_018402905.1 Glandirana rugosa | reverse complement strand
GTTAGCATTCTTGTCAGGTTTTATTGGTATCTGGGACTCAGTGAGGAAGATTTCGAATCACTTCCTGTTCTGCTGACGACAGTTTTTTCAAGACAGGAAGTGAGAAGTCTTCAACAGCAGCACAGTGAGAAATAAACCACATAAATGTTATGAAATCCATATAAAAGATATGAAAGAATCAATAAGGCTGGGTTCACATTAGTCCGACACGACAATGATCAGACTTTGATCCTACTTTGCTCTACGACATGTGTCCTACATCGGTCCGACTTCTGTGAACAGGGATCAGACTTTGATCCCGATAATACCAGGCACCTTGTGCTCTGGGGATCTTGAAGGGGAACCCCCGCCAAATTTAAAAAAAAAAAAAAGGCATGGGTTCCCCCTCCAAGAGAATACCAGAGCCTTCGGTCTGGTATGGATCTTAAGGGGAACCCCCCACAACAAAAAAAAAAAGTGTGGGGGTCCCCCCAAAATCAATACCAGACCCTTATCCGAACACGTAGCCCGACAGGTCAGGAAAGGGGGTGGGGACGGGCGAGTGAGTTTCCCCCCTCCTGAACCATACCAGGCTGTGTGCCCTCAACATGGAGCGCCCCCCTCCCCAAAGCACATTGTCCCCATGTTGATGACAAGGGCCTCTTCCCGACAACCCTGGCCGGTGGTTGTCGGAGTCTGTGAGTGGGGTGCTTATCGGAATCTAGAAGCCCCCTTTAACCAGGGGGGGGGGCCCAGATCCAGGCCCCCACTCTATGTGAATGAGTATGGGGTACATTGTACCCCTACCCATTCACCTAAAAAAAAGGGTAAAAAATAAACACTACACAGATTTTTAAAGTATTTTATTAAGGCAGCTCCAGTGTCTTCTCCCTCCTCTTCTTTCTTCTGCTCTTTTTCGGGGTCTTCTTTCTTCTGCTCTTTTGCCGGTTCTTCTCTCTGCGCCGTCTTCTGCTCTTTTGCCGGGTCTTCTCTGCTGTCTTCTCCCTCTGTTCTTCTTCCAATGTTGACTCGACGCGATCTCCCGCACTAATGCTGTCTCTGCGCTGTGCATTGACTTACATTGGCATGGGGCGGGGCCACCCGGTAATGTCTTCTGGAGGCCCCGCACCCTTATGGCCTTAGGGCCTACTATGCTCTTGGAGGGAGAACCCATGCCATTTTTTTTTTTAATTTGGTGTGGAGTTCCCCTTCAAGATCCTCAGAGCATAAGTCGCATGCCAAAGTCGGATCAGTTAAGACAATGATTCGACTTTGATCCGACTTCAATGATATTCAATGGGCCGAAGTGGGATCAAAGTTTTTTTAAAGTCGGTCTGATTTGTGTCGTACCAGTTAAGACGGCTCTCATAGGGAATCATTGATTTGATGATGTAACGCGACTTGTGCTCCTAATGTCTGTCCGTTTGTCGGACTAGTGTGAACCCAGCCTAAAGGTCACTAAGTATTCTTTTGTTTTCATGAAGCTTGTTTCTGTTCCCCATACTCATGGAATACATGTGTCACGTTACTAACCTTGCCATTGAGTACAATGTTCTGGCTTCCACATAATACAGACTGTCTGCTGACTTTGTTTCCAGATGCCTAGTAATAAAAAAAACACCCACATCACTGAGATTTAGTCTGTGGCTAATTGTCATACATTGACTTAGCTAAAGCTAAGGAAAATGAATAAATACATTTATGTATGTAAACAGAATAAGTATCTCAAATCCATCTTTATTGTAGCTTTCTGTAATCCACTGAACAGCAGAACCTGAGAGAAAGGGCCAGCAGTATCAGCCATCCAAAGTTCTCTTGCAATTTCACACTGGCAGAGTCTTCCAGCAGATCCACCTGCTAGAGGGGGATCTCTCCACTGGTCCCTGCTGGGCAGGCGAATGACAGGTCAGCGTCTGCTCTGCTGATGCACAACGGACACAGTCCCGCTATGGGCAGTCGGATGGAAACAGACCGCCTGTCCATTTCCCTCCGACTGTCATCTGATCTGATCCTCCAGACAGATAGGGAACGGATCCCCATCTATCTCTTTTTAGCGGACAGGATCCTATCGGATGTCCACTGACATCCACTGCTTCATAGAGGGCAATGGGTGGTCCGATCGGGTCCACCTGAAAAACTGACAGACGGACCCGATCAGTCTGCCCGTGTGAAAGGGGCCTAACACTGTAAGCTTGCTTACAGGAGAGGAGGGCACCACTGTGGCTTCATTATCCAGTCAGCAGACTGAGGTAGGGAGGTGATTTTTTTAAAACCCTACTCCCGCATAAAAAAAAATACTCTTCTAGTGGGCCCACATGCACTGCAAGGGTCAAATGCTTACTAGGTCTAGGGCAGTGGTTCTCAACTCCGGTCCTCGGGACCCACTAACAGGCCAGATTTTATGTATTACCTGGGGGAGATGCAGACTAGAATACGGCAATCACTGAGCACCAAATGATATCACCTGTGATGTATTTCAATTATCCTGCAAACCTGGCCTGCTAGTGGGTCCCGAGGACCGGAGTTGAGAACCACTGGTCTAGGGGTAGAGGAAGAAGCCACAATACTTACCTTTCTCCTCGCTCTAGCAGGGTTCCTCCATACTGTGTCCCTCAAAATTGCTTCTCTTCAGGGTTCTGGATGCACCCTTACGTCATTATGTACAATGTAGGCCCAATAGCCCTGCATTGTACATGAAGATGACAGAGGCCTGCCCACAGCCTGGAGTGTTGGAGTGAAGAGGAGAGAGCCGGCTGCTGGAGGAGCAAAGAATAAAGTTAAGTATTATAGCTTATTCCTCTACAAATAGACATAGGAGGCATTTAACCTTTTCAGTGCAGTCGGGTGGGGTGGCCACTGGAAAATAATTTTTTTTAATCTGGAGTTCAACTTCCTGCCCAGGCCAATTTTCAGCTTTCAGTGCTGGTGCACTGGGAATGAAAATTGCGCAGTCATGCAGCACTGTACCCAAATGCATTTTTTTCAGACATACAAGCACACTGAGCTTTCTTTTGGTGGTATTTAACCACTTGCCGACCGCCATCCGCAGTTTGACGGCGGCAAGGTGGCTCATTATCGCAAACCGCCGTCATATGACGGCGGCTGCGAGATCGCACACTGTGAGCGCGTGCGCGCCGCCGAAGGCACGCTCGCACACTCACTGTGTTCATGGGGAGCCAGGGAGCGGGTAGGGCAGACTCGATCTCCGCCGGCTACCCGCGATGGCCCCCCGCAGTGAATGAACGGAGGTCCGTGTATGTAAACACGTATCTCCGTTCTCATAGAGGGGGAAGGGCTGTGATCACAGGCTTCCTGTATATGGAAGCCGTGATCACTCCCCTCCGCCTGCCAGCCCCCATACAGTTAGAACACGCCTAGGGAACACATTTAACCCTTAGAGTGCACCCTCCATGTTAACCCCTTCACTGCCAATGGCATTTACACAGTAATCAGTGCATTTTTATAGCACTGACCGCTGTATAAATGCCAATGGTCCCAAAAAAGTGTCAAAATGGTCCGACATGTCCGCCGCAATATCGCAGTACCGCTAAAAATCGCAGATGGCTGCCATTACTAGTAAAACAATTAAAAAAAATATAAAACCCCCAAAAATTAATTCTCATCATCCGTAAACCCAGCAACTTTTGCGCAAACCAATCAATAAACGCCGATTGCGATTTTTTTAACAAAAAATATGAGGAAGAATATAAATCAGCCAAAACCGGTGAAAAAAAAATGTTTTTTTAATTTTTTTTTTGGATTTGTATTTTAGCAAAAAGTAAGAAAAACTGTTTTTTTTTTTTTTGCAAAATTGTCGCTCTTTTTTTATGTATAGCAGCAATCAGAAATAATGCAGAGGGGATCAAATAGTACCAAAAGAAAGCTCTATTTGTGGGGGAATAAGGACGCAAATTTTGTTTGGGTACAACCTCGCACGACCGCGCAATTGTGAGTTAAAGCGACGCAGTGCCGAATCGCAAAAAGTGCTCTGATCCTAAAGTGTGAAATCCTTCCGGGGCTGAAGTGGTTAATCACCACTGGGTTCTTAACTTTTTGGTAAACAAAGGAAGAACCGATAACCAGCAAGTCTGTTTGCATGTGATCAGCTGTGATTGGACACAGCTGTTCACACGGTAAAGGACCGCTGTGATTGGCCCTTTACCCCAATCTGTGATCAGCTGTGTCCGAAGGACAAATCTGTTAAGAGTACCGCACTTCTATGGACTCCCTCCCAGAACAATAGTGCCGCGCTGTAGCACACTAATAAAGTCATTATATTGCACCAAATAGCCTCCTTTTAGGATCCAAACATGTGCTTTGCATCCCTAGGGAGAAAAATACTAGAACAATATCAATTAAAAACAAGGCACATGGAGGAGGCATCGTCCTTTCCTGTAGACATGCGTTTCTCTACACACTTGGTGCCCAATATGCAGCCCTGTGGCACTTTCTGTGCGGCCCTTGGAGCTCCTACAGACACAAATTTGTGTTTCCCTGTTGAAGCAGTAATCAAATTTGTGTTTCCCTGTTGAAGCAGTAATCTCAGTCTTGTGTAATGTGTCTCCAGTCTATGATTGTCTCTTGAAGCATGTGCCCAGTCTCAAACAACTTCTGTATTATGTCCACAGTCTCTGACCATCTCCTGCTTCATGTCTATAGTCTCTGACCATCTCTTGTATCCTGCCCACAGTCTCTGACCATCTCGTGTCATGCCCACACTCTCTGACCATCCCCTGTATCATACTTTACTATACAAAGAAATTCCCCCACAGAAAGGGACTTTAAATAGGTTGAGCAAGCACTGTTTTGTATAAAGTTTATTACAACAAAAGGTCAATAAATCAAGACAACAAAAACAAATGCAAACTTGTCAGAGTAGTCACATAAAGGCATTAGCATTAAAAATGTTCACATTTGTATTGCACCACTGTTGCCTTAGAAAGGTGTTGATTGAGGGGGCACAGTTGATTGGCCGCAAAGAGTGCGGTTTACCCTCCGTAACCTAGGGTAACCGCATTCCATCGCGGAGGGTAAACCGCACTCTTTGCGGCCCATCAACTCTGCCCCCTCAATCAACACCTTTCTAAGGTAACACTGGTGCAATACTAATGTGAACATTTTTAATGCTAATGCTTTTATGTGACTGCTCTGACAATTTTGCATTTGTTTTTGTTGTCTTGATTTATTGACCTTTTGTTGTAATAAACTTTTGTTTTTATACAAAACAGTGGTTGCTCAACCTATTTAAAGTCCCTTTCTGTGGGGGAATTTCTTTGTATAGTAACATATGATGGGATGAGGTTGCAACCATCAATTATCCTAGATACTGTATGGTATATTAACAGAATCCCCTGTATCATGCCCATAGTCTCTGACCATCTCTTGTATCATGACCACAGTCTCAGACCATCTCTTGTATCATATCTGCAGTCTCTATCTCTTGTATCATGTCTGCAGTCTCTGACCATCTCTTGTATCCCTCCCACAGTCTCTGACCATTTCTTGTGTCATGCCTGCAGTCTTTGACCATCACCTGCATCATGCCCATAGTCTCTGACCATCTCTTGTATCATGCCCACAGTCTCTGACCATCCCTTGTATCATGCCCACAGTCTTTGACCATCCTCTGTATCCTTTGACCAGCTCTTGCGTCATGCCCACTCTCTCTATCTCTTGTATCATGCCCATAGTCTGATCATCTCTTGCATCATGCCCACAGACTCTGACCATCTCTTGTTGCGTCATGCCCACAGTCTCTGACCATCTATTATGTTATGTTCACAGTCTCTGACCATTTCTTGCATCATGCCCACAGTCTCTGACCACTTCTTACATCATGCCCATAGTCTCTGACCATCTCTTGTAGCACAACTGCAGTCTCTGACCATCTTGTTTCATGACCACAGTCTCTGACCATCTCTTGTATCCTGTCCACAGTCTCTGACCATCTCTTGTATTCTGTCTACAGTCTCTGACCATCCCCTGCATCATGTTCACAGTCTCTGACCATCTCTTGCATCATCTCAACATCTCTTGTATTATGCCCATAGTCTCTGATCATCTCTTGCATCATGCTCACAGTCATTGACCATCTCTTGTTGTGTCATGCCCACAGTCTCTGACCATCACTTGTTACGTCATGCTCATGATCTCTGAACATCTCTTGATGCGTCATGCCCACAGTCTCTGACCATGTCTTGTTGTGTCATGCCTACAGTCTCTGACCATCTCTTGGTGCATCATGCCCACAGTCTCTGACCATCTCTTGTGTCATGTCCGCAGTCTCTGACCATCTCTTGTATCACGCCTGCAGTCTCTGACCATCTCTTGTATCATGCCCGCAGTCTGTGACCATCTCTTGTATCATGCCCGCAGTCTGTGACCATCTCTTGTATCATGCCCGCAGTCTGTGACCATCTCTTGCATCATGTCCACAGTCTCTGATCATCTCTTGTATTATGCCCATAGTCTCTGATCATCTCTTGCAACATGCCCACAGTCTCTGACCATCTTTTGTTGCCTCATGCCCACAGTCTCTGACCATCACTTGTTGCATCATGCCCACAGTCTCTGAACATCTCTTGTTGCGTCATGCCCACAGTCTCTGACCATATCTTGTTGCGTCAAGCCCACAGTCTCTGACCATCTCTTGTGTCATGTCCGTAGTCTCTGACCATCTCTTGTAACATGCCCGCAGTCTCTGACCATCTCCTTGCATTCTGTCCACGGTCTCTGACCATCTCTTGTATCATTCCCACAGTCTCTGACCATCTCTTGTATCATGCCCACAGTCTCTGGTCATCCCTTGTGTAACAACTGCAGTCTCTGACCATCTCTTGTGCCATGTCCACAGTCTCTGACCATCTCTTGTAACATGCCCAAAGTCTCTGACCACCTCTTGTATCATACCAATAGTCTCTGACCATCTCCTGCGTCACGCCCACAGTCTCTGACCATCTGTTGTGTCATGTCTACAGTCTCTGACCATCTCTTGTATCATGCTCGCAGTCTCTGACCACCTCTTGTCTCATGCCTGCAGTTTCTGACCATTTCTTGTATCATTCCCACAGTATCTGACCATCTCATGCATCGGGCCCACAGTCCCTGAGCATCTCTTGTATCACGCCCACAGTCTCTGACCATCTCTTGCGTCATGCCCACAGTCTCTGACCATCTCTGGTGTCATGGCCACAGTCTATGACCATTTCTTGTGTCATGCCCATAGTCTCTGATCATCTTAGTTCATGCCCATAGTCCCTGACCATCTCTTGTGTCATGCCCACAGTACCTGACCATCTCTTGCATCATGCCCACAGTCTCTGACTATCTCTTGGGTCATGCCCACAGTCTCTGACCATCTATTGCGTCATGTCCATGGTCTGTGACCATTTCTTGCGTCATGCCCAGTCTGTGACCACCTCTTACGTCATGCCCACAGTGTGTCATGCCCATAGTCTCTGACCATCTCTTGGTTCATGCTCACAGTCTCCAACTATCTGTTGTTGCATCATGTCCAGAGTCTCTGTCCATCTCTTGCATCATGCTTGCAGTCTCTGACCATTTCTTGTTTCATGCCCACAGTCTCTGACCATCTCTTGTATCATGCCCACAGTCTCTGACCATCTCCTGTATCATGCCCACAGTCTCTGACCATCTATTTTATCATGCCCACAGTCTCTGACCATCTCTTGTACCATGCCCACAGTCTCTGACCATCTCTTGTACCATGCCCACAGTCTCTGACCATCTCTTGTGTCATGCCATTAGTAGTTGACTATATCCTAATGTGTTTGTGATCTCTTGACAATGACAATTCACTGGATGTTATTATGGGTCCTTTGGTGATGTCAGGGGCTGCATTTGAGGCCCACCAGATCAAGGACTGTGACCACCACTGATCTACACTGTACAGCTACCTGGTGCAAACCGCAGACAGCTGAAGTTACACAATAAAACGTTTACACTGGGTTGGGCACACCGCTATATCAGGGGCAAGTCTTTCTGGTCACCATGGGGTTTATTTACTTAAACTGGAGGGTGCAACTCTGCATAGAACTCAATCAGCTTGCCAAAGCCTAATTTGAACAAGCTGAAGTTAGAAGCTGATTGGCCTACCATGCACAGCTGCACCAGATTCTGAGTGCTCCAGTTTAGTAAATCTCCCCCGTGTGTACACGCAGATCATGGCAGGACATAGGGATATACTCTATTTGGGGTGACACAGGCCCCCTCTGCATAGGTCAGGGAGCTGTCATACAGAGTGTATAAACAGGATGGCTGTATACAGGTGTGGCAAGGCTGGGCACTAAACACAGACCACCTACAGGTACCAGTTCCATGTGTGGCCCCCCTCAGCACCTCACCCAGCCCCCACCACACTCACTGTCTCTATATACTCCGACTTGTTATACAGCAGCTCACTCAGCTCCATGGCTCCTCCGGCTAGACGTCACATCCGGCGTGCCCAGGAGTCACGTGAGCCGCTGCCAGGGAGGAGTGGGCGTGACCGGAGGATAAGGACTACCACCAGAGGAGTGGGCGTGGCCGGAGGATAGGGAACACGTGACTCCTGGAGAGCGGGGCCTGGAAAGTAGGTACCGTGTCCTGTGCTGGAAAACTACAAGTCCCAGCAGCTCCTATTATTGTACAGCAGGCTCTGTCCGCTATGCAGTTCTTCTTCTCTGAGATTTAATGCTATCTGTCACTCTTTCCTGCAGAGCTGAGCCTTTCTGCTGTAGACGTCTGTATATTGAATAAGTGCATTATTTACAGTATATCCAACGTTTGTTAGTTTTGTAAAGAGCGGTAAAGGGTTACAAGCCCTATTAGGTGTTACGTTTTGTTTCTGCGTCCCATTGGGAGGATTTCTCTTCACTTCCTGTGTTGGAGACACAACAGGAAGTGACTGGGAATCGCCTTAAAGTGAGAGGTGTCCCATTTAAGAGAGTTGTCACCTGGACAGGTGTCCCCGTTAGAGAATTTCCTTTCTCCTCCTGTTCTGGTGACAACTCTAAGGCCTCATACACATGGACGTTTTTACAACCACGCTTTTTGCAGCTTGAAAATGCATCTCCATGTTATTCAATGCCCCCATAAACACGCTGACGTTTTTGAGCAGTAGATGGCATCTGCGTTTGTAAGCTGCAAGCAGAACCCACGGCCGGCGCGTTCTGAAGCTGCAGCGCTAGAGCGTCTTTGACGCTGAGCCAGCAAAACACTCATTACCACTTATTAATGTCTTAGCGACATTAACCAGTGTTTTTAGCGTCGGCGTTTTCAGGTCCTATAATAGCAGAGGGATGTCTTTTCAAACAAAACGCAACATATTGCTGACGCTCAATAACGTGCATTAACGCCAATGCAAAACGCTGATTTTTTTCCTGGTGTCGGTCCTGGCGTTACAGCTCGTTTATGCTATACGCCCGAGTGTATCAGGCATAACGTTTCCCAATGATTTATGTTTATGTCCCAGTGACAGTTGTCACCAGGACAAATGGAGAGGGATGAATCTAAAAACCTGACAAAGGCCGTCACCCCTCCATACTGTATAGAGAAATAATAACCTGACAGAGGTTGTCACCCCTCCATAATGTATAGAGAAATAATAACCTGACAGAGGTTGTCACCCCTCCATACTGTATAGAGAAATAATAACCTGACAGAGGTTGTCACCCCTCCATAATGTATAGAGAAATAATAACCTGACAGAGGTTGTCACCCCTCCATAATGTATAGAGAAATAATAACCTGACAGAGGTTGTCACCCCTCCATACTGTATAGAGAAATAATAACCTGACAGAGGTTGTCACCATCCATACTGTATAGAGAAATAATAACCTGACAGAGGTTGTCACCCCTCCATACTGTATAGAGAAATAATAACCTGACAGAGGTTGTCACCATCCATACTGTATAGAGAAATAATAACCTGATAGAGGTTGTCACCCCTCCATACTGTATAGAGAAATAATAACCTGACAGAGGTTGTCACCCCTCCATACTGTATAGAGAAATAGAAACCTGACAAAGGCTGTCACCCCTCCATACTGTATAGAGAAATAGAAACCTGACAGAGGTTGTCACCCCTCCATACTATAAAGAACAGAAGGTTGCCTCCTCTGCTTTTGGTTTGGGCTCTTAGGAATAACATGGCCGGCTCCCCCTAGATAACATGACCCCTGTATAGTGCAGACAGCCAGGCCCCTGGTCCTCCTCTGTTTAGTGCATCCTTGGGTGACAACATTGCTGCTACACGGATTGACACAGTGAGTGTTGTCATCCTAGGACAACAAGTTTCTGTGAAGTCTCCCCCTGGCAGGATCACCAGGTACAAATAAAGGACAGACAAGCCTGCGGACAAATCGTATAAAACACAAGGGGGAAGCTGCTATATAATGAATTCTACTTCTTGGGTTCAGAGATTTTTAAAGAGACCCTGTCGTGAAAACAGCAGGGCCGCTGATAGAAATCATGGGGCCCCGTGCAGACTACCTGACGGCCCCCCCTCGATCCCGCACTCAACCCCACCCCTCACCCAATGCTATCACGAGGAGGGGGGGCACCCCGCCAATCATAATGGGAGCTGAATAGAACAGATGTCAGTATTTTGATGTCCTCATACACCACGGACTTGTGGTGGCTTTATGGGTGGCCAGATGTAAATGTGACCATTTACATCAGGCTAACGCTAATCTGCCACATTTAGGACGCAGTCCTTTGGACATGGGGGTAGGAGCCGGAGGAGGTGAACGGATACATCCGGACTCCCTAGGCCTACATGGCGCTTTCAATTAGGTCCGCTGGAAAAACAGGTGGACCTAATTGGAAAGGTGGGGTGAAAAAGTCTTAAAGAGGAGGGGTATGGGGTTGGCAAAAATGCAGCTCAGCTGTGTGTTTTTACTGCCCCCCTCTAACCACAAGTGTAAAGTAGAATCTAACTGTGTGTTTATGATGATCATCATTATGTTGCTCACAGCACAGCAGGTTTTGTATGGCTCTCAGTGTCACATGGCTGTTGGGGCTGACTTTGTTAACTTATGGCCATGCTGTGTTACAGACTGTAACACAGAACAGCCATAATAAAGTCAGCACCCAACAGCAATGTGACACTGAGAGCCATATAAAACCTGCTGTGCTGTGAGCAACATAATGATGATGATGAGGGTCATCATAAGCACACAGCAGGGGGTCTGAGGACTGCACTTTCCTGAGTATCCAATTGACTTGTTAGTGTGACTGCTTGCCTGTGTCCTGCCACCAGATGTACTCCCGCTCTATTCTGAGCCTTTTCAGTGATTGCTCTCTCCCTCGGGCTGCAGCGCCAGCACTTTCTGAGGCAGGGAGCCGCTCCACAATAGAATCAATCTGCCAGAGAAGGCACACAAGGGGCGGCCGGAACTATAATCTGTGTAAGTGCACAGGGGAAGAGCGGCTGTGACGCGGCCTGTGTGCCTACGCCTGAAAATGACGAAAAAGTCCCTCCTCTGCTGTCATCTCCTGGGCCCCTCTGTTGACCCGAGGGGCCCATTACATTACTATATTCCATGGTAATCAAGTGGGTGTGGGGCTGTGGGTTATAAAGTCATGTTTTTTTTTTTAGCTAGAAATTAACTGTAAAGCTAACCGGGCCCCTGTGGAGTTTATGAGGCCCCAGGGCTGGCTGTACTGCCTTATCAGCGGCCCTGGATAACAGCATTCCAGGAGAGTCCCTACCTGTGAAGAAGACATGCATGCCACTTCACACTGCTCCATCACATAGAACTGGTCCGCGAGTCTCCTGGGAAGCCTACACGTCTCCGCTCCACGGTTGATTTCCTTTTGGGGCGTACATAACGCAGTCCTTTGTTACAAGTGCTTGCTTTTTTAAAAAACGTTATTTAAAAACGACCTTTAATACTGTAGCTGGTGACTTTTAGGCCTCATTCACACGGGGAGTACTACAGCGTGTGTTTCTACAAGGCTCGTGTTTTGATGCTCGGGGGGTCCCATTAATGCAGTTGGGACACAAAGGATGCAAGGACGTTGCTGCTCCCAATTTTACATCCGTGTGGGATCCCAAATACACACAGTCTGTATCCAGGACCCCCCCACCCCATGGCAAATTGTCCGTGGGGCCCCTGTGTCCCAATTGACATCAATGGGACTGGCTGCACAGGGATGCATGGAACACCTGTGCATCCCTCTGCGGGTAAACACGGCCTTCACATGGGCGTAAGCTGTTATACACTCTGTGTGAATGAGGCCTTAAAGGAGAAATAGAGCCAAAGCTCATTTGGCTGTACTTCTCCTATGGATCACAGGAGTGTAGTTCGTTCTGCACTTTTGTGATCCGTTCTCAGCAGACAGTGGACTGACGTCCGCCGGCAGCTGACGTCACAGAGCCAGCCCAGGCTCAGGAAAGATCATGACAATGATGTTGGGACCCCCCCACATGCTTGGATTGGCACCCAGCTCAGCCTCTCAGTGAGTCGCTGAGAGCCTGAGTCAGCTGCTCTCTCCCCCTCCACAGCCCAGCACTCCAGTGAGCAAGGAGGGGGGGTGGTTGGCAGAACAGAGAGCGGTGACTGACAGTCACCGTCTCTCTACTCAGGGTGCTCTGAGAACCGAGTGATCAGCAGCGTTTGATCAGTTCTCTGTTAGAACTGGCGGGGGACAGATGTAGCATCGGAACAATGCTGCATCCACCTAGGTAAGTAGGATTCTTAAAACAAAACGAATAAATCCATACTTCTGTTTTAATAAATGAGTACTTACCAGCCCATGGTGTCCAGCGCTGTCTTCTCACAGCCAGTTCTTCTCACTGCTACCAGGTTGGGTTTGGGAGCCAGCTGCAACTTCCCAATGAATCAGCATCCTACTGTGCATGCATAAGATTGCATGGTGCAGAGTCCTGCAGCCTTCCTGCGATCTGTGATGTTATCTTAGGAGGGGGAATGAGGTGACGCCATCCTTTTCAGATCAAAGGTTAAGGAGATGGGAGTGGGCACTGGCAAAAAAGGATGCAAATCTTCCACTGGGTGATGAATAAATAAATATGGGTTAGCGTGAGTAGTGCTAATAACCAAAATAGAAATATCCACCAGCGCAAAGGTGTCCTCTTGATCAAAAACTGGGGTATCCCCAAATGGAAATACTACCAGGATAAATAATGAAACAAAAAAACACTACTGCAAGTGAAAGAATTCTTTATGAAAAAATATGTATATATGAAGCCACAGCTCAATATAGCAACTAATTGTGCATAAATCAAAATTATGTGTGTAAAAGGCGTAGCGCTACATGTGGTAAACATAAACTCAGTGTGACCAAAAAGACCAAATTTTAGGAGCTGCTCAGGTAGAGAGGTAGTCCAACTAGACTGCTGCGAGTGCAGGCAGGGACAGGGAGCCGGTCCTAGCTCCAAGCTGCACCAATGTTAAAGGGAAAGGTCCATAAGCCGCACATCATGAAGCAGACCCATGTGCATGAAGTGAGATGAATAGCAGCCTCAGCCTGGACTCCAGCCAAGCTACTCCCCCAATGCTTTTCACTCCACCCTTTTCACTTAATCATGGGGATGTGCCTTTCCCACCACCATGCGGATACACTCACCAGACAACCAAGGCCCCCATAGATATTGCTTATTGGATTGAGTCGTGGAATAGGCACTGCATGGGTAACATTGATTTTATTTTAATGTATTGAGCTTATGTTTACCATATGTAGCCTGGCTCCTTTTAAACACATAATTTAGCGTGAGTAGTGTCTGCCTGAACAATGAGTGGTGTAGCTATACCAGTAATATTCAGTTTGTTTTGTGCACATCAATTGGTTCTTGTCATAGTGTGCTTGTGTCACCTTATTCCCTCTTTTTCTTTTTGTTGTCAGCAAGCGATGGAAAACATGCAAGAGAAATGCCTCACGGGGGAAGACAAAGCAAAGGTATTACGGCACACCTACCCAATAAAAGTGAAGTATGGATTTTTTTTTTCCCCCCGAATCATACTTACCTAGGTGGATGCATCATTGGTCCCCCGGCGACTCTAACACTGAGAACCGAGCGATCAAACACTGCAGATCGCTCGGTTCTCTGGGCTCCCTGAGCAGAGAGCTGGTGACCGTCAGTCACCGCTGTCTGCTCTGCCCCCACCTGGAAAACTTTCTTCTCCAAAAGATCTACTAAACAGTAGCACACTCTAGTGTGTGCTAGTAAAAGTGAGATTAGGCAAACTATAGCTTGGCTATAGTCATTGAATCTGGGTCAGGGTAATTAGAGGCCAGGGCTGGATGACTCATCCTGGCAGCTCTCTGGTGCCTACCCCTGTTTCTAGAATTTTGGAAAACATTCTAGAAAATAGTGGGCGGCGGCTAGGATGGGTTGCCTTTTAATATTTGGAGGCCTTTAGCCAATCCCCAGGTTAGGGGCCTGGCAGGGAGCTAAAGAAACCCTTGAGAGATGTATGGGTTTTTTTTAAGAATCAAACTTACCTAGGTGGATGCTGCATCTGTCCACCGGTGCCTCAAATACCGCCGGTCGCTCAGTTCTCACAGCTCACGGAGCAGAGAGCTGGTGACTGTCAGTAAGCAGCTCCGGCGAGGACGGGGGAGGTGTCGGGTCGCGACGTCATTGGCCCCCCCCCCCCCCTAAGTCTCGTCTCTCGACGAATGACTGTCAGTGGTCGAGAGACGAGGCACTCGACACTCTTGACTCGCTGGCCGCCATAAACTCCGTGGCCACCTGTCTACGTCGTAGGTGGATCCATTCAAACTAAGAATTTTTTTTGGGTATGTAGAGAGTTCCCAAAGAAATCGAGGGACGGTCCGGGGATTGGACCCCTAACCGATTTCCGGAGGTTTATAATTTTCCGTTGGGTAGGATCGGCGGCGGGTGATAAAAGATCTTACAAAAGGTTTTAAGATCTTTGTCCCCATCCGTGGTCTCTCGACGGTCCTACTCAGTAGGTCGGGACCGGAGATTAATGGGACTGGGTCTAAG